>BSBM01000089.1:19362500-19570000 GCA_027924585.1 Larix kaempferi | reverse complement strand
GGGCATGCGGTTGATAAGTCTTGTATTTATGGACCAATAAAATAGATTATTGCTTTGAACACTAGAAGCTTTCTAGAAGATGCCTTGAAACATAGTACATCTTAAGCAAACCATAAGATAGAGGATGAACTTGATATTTTTGTATAGTTGTATTTGAAGACTGAATTTGAAACAAATTTGTAGATATTCATGAAGGGGAAAACATAAGTAATGAATACATTCCTGAACCATTTGTAGAGTTGATGATATCCTTGTTTTGTGATGAGCCATTGTTAAATAGTTATTGTACTTATGCAATAATTTTTTATGGAAGACAATTTGGTTTGTTGATTTTTGTTGAAGAACAATATTGAAGAAAATTTAATATCAAAGCATCTTTCATAGTAAAGAACAACTCTAATGTTGAGTTCATGTGTTGTAGAAAATCCATTTTTGTTTTGACAAAATGCAAAATGGAAGTAATCCTAAAGCTTGCATTTCTGAATTCAACATGATAAAGCATAGATTGAACATTAAACATGGATGATTAAATTTTAGAGGGAGGATGGGGAAGTAGTGAGCTCTCTTCAACTTGGACTGTAGAAAAAGGTAATCAAACTTTAGAAGTTTGATGACATGATGAATATTAAGGAAAGGTTGTAAAAGATTACAAATGTACTATTGAAATGAATGAAACTAAACAATAATAAATAATGCAATGTGGAAGAAGAGACAAAGGAAACATTCAGCTAGAACCCTTTAAGAAAGATGCTCAACTTTTCTAACCGTGGGTATATGGAGCATCCAAGAACTCAAATCAATCCTTCATGATTATGAGTTACCAAGCGTAAGTAGATTAGAATTGTTTTCATACAATATGGATACTAGATTATGGGCATGATAAATTTACCTTTGGTTTCCATTTTCCCCTGCATCTAAATGTATTTTGGTGAATTAGGAAAAGTATGTGCAAAGCTCTTATTGTCAAGTTTGTGTTTTCTTTTTGGAGAATTTCTTTGATAGTTGATGACATGGGTTTTGTAGATCAAGGAAAATACCTTTGATAAAAAGAGACTACAAGGAATGATGCATTGAAAAGGGAGATAAAGAGAACCTAAAATAAAGTTAAGTGCCCTAGCAAGGGCCTAGCTTACACCAAAAGTCATTAGCATGTTTAACAGTGGACTATGTCTAACCATCAAACTAAAGTTAATGGGAAGATAGGTTAAAAACATGGCATGGGCATTGCAACAAATAACAAAGTGACATGTGGTCAATTGAGTGTAGATCGGCTAAGTGCATTGTTAAATGTAACCAAGGATTCCTTGATTGATGAATAATATGCCAATGAAAATCTTGATTGATTTTCTATATTAGCAGGTTACATGGGTTTGAGCCAATAAAGATTTGAAGTTATCTAAACATTCTTTAACAAGCTCAATACCCCAATTACACCACCATTGAAGGGAGGAGGTTGTCCACTCTTTGTAACATGTTATATAGCATTCACCTTAACAAAGTTTAGGCACCCAAGATTAGCCAGGTTACTTTGGATTGTTCTGGTTTCTTTCGAGTACTTTGTTACTTACAATCATTTTTCTATATTACTCATACTAAAATGGAAAAAAAATATTAATAATTTTACTCTTTCTAACTTATTTGCTATAACAAAACTAAACTTGTAATTAGACAAAAAGTAACTAGATTACATCATCTTAATTTATTACATTGGAGCAAGATCTCTTAATTAATCATATCTACTCATATACTAAATATATATTTTTTTTTAATCAATTTCTTTAATGTAAAATTTTATTATTTTATATAAACATATAATTATAATTTACTTACATCATTATCTAATTGTCTAATTATGATAGGAGAAAAATTATATACCCCACACACATATAAATATAAATTTGATAAAAATAAACATATAATACAATTTATATTTTAAAAAATAACATTAAATTTAAGTAAATGTGTATAATTAAATATTCATGGAAATTTCCATAATTTCTCTATCTTTTAGTTTACAATAAATAATAAAATAATGAATCCTTTATTTATATACAAATTTAACATTTATTCCAACAATAAAACATTAGAACATATAAATAATAATACTAACTATTAAAAATAATTATAATAGTAATACTATTAAAAAAATATAAAAAAAAATAGATCACATACATTATTGCTAACATACAAAATAACAACTATTCTCGACTATTATAATATTTAATAAAAAATTAAAACAACCACAAATTAAATTAAAGATTCATTCCGCCAATTACCATTTATTACCATTTACGCGGGCATATATTAGGCATCATTATGCCCTTGACAATTTTTTGAAGATACAAACCTGGGCAATCCATAAGTCAAATAAAGGTAAACTGATCAGGGTTAGGGTTTGATCGAACCAGTTTGTCAAATATGGAATCCATACAATATTCGACCACAACCAAACTTGTAAACAATAAGCAATAAGGTGACAATTTTAGTCGAAAAGTGTCGACATGAGAGTTTTCCATGTTTTGTTGATTCAGCTCAAAATTCCTCATTCAAATCCATCATAGCGGTCACAAAGTAGCATATAGACTATAACAACGCTTAAATTTTGCCAGGGAAGCCTCACGAATGGAGAGCCTGTAGAGGTTGGGAACATTCAAACCCCTCAGAGCGGTCACAAAGTAGCGTAGACTATAACAACGCTTAACTTTAACCAGGGAAGCCTCACGAATGGGGAGGCTGTAGAGGTTGGGAACAGTGATGAGGGAAAGAAAATGAGGAGGTAAATGTATATTTCAATTTTTTGAATTTGAAGAGAACTGCTTTTCCATCTCATAAATATAATGACGCAATTTGTTGAAAAAAAAAGATATAATGATGCAATTTGTTAAAAAACAAATACAATGATGCAATGCTGGCAATAGGTGGGGTTGAAGGTATTGCTGGAGGATTGACCGGCTGAAATTGGAGAGGGAGCATATGTGAAAAAGAGCCAATTCCTCAATTCATGGATGGTTATAGTTTGAGGTAATTAATAGTAGAACATTTAATGCTCTTACTGCAGGGATTATTTACATCTGATGGTTTAGAACCTTGTAACAACATTAAATATTCTGATACTATATCTCAGGACCATCAATAACCACTCCATTCCTCAATTTATGGATGGTTATAGTTTGAGGTAATTAATAGTAAAACATTTAATACTCTTGCTGGGTGGATTATTCACATCCCATAGTTTAGAACCCTGCAACAACAACATTAAATATTCTGATACTATATCTCAAAACCATCAATAACCACTCCACAACAGAGCATTTTATGCCATCAATGATTGAATGATTGATTTGCATTTGCAGAGCATTTTATGCCATGAATGATTTGACACCTGACATACTCCTCTTAAAGGCTATGATGCATAAGGCTGGCAGCGTCGTCAGTATAAAAAAATACTCATATCTCGTAATGACTAATTGGATTTTTGCACGGGTAGGTTCTAAGTTTACTTTTATCAAATCAAAATAGTTACCTCGTAATGACTAATTGGATTTTTGCACGGGTAGGTTCTAAGTTTACTTTTATCAAATCAAAATAGTTGGATTTTTCTTTACTTTTGTCAAATCAAAATAGTTAGGTAGATTCTACGTTTACTTTTGCCAAATTAAAATAGTTGGATTTTAATTTACATTTTGGTAGATTCCACGTTTACTTTTGACAATTGGATTTTTCTTTACTTTTGTCAAATCAAAATAGTTGGATTTCTTTACCGGTAAACCCTACTTTTAATTTTGTATAATGTTAAAACATGTTAAAACAGTTTTAGCTATTCGTTGTTTTCCAAAGTACGAAAAACTTATAATGTGATTTGTAAAGTGGCAGATTTCCACGAATGAATTTCTGCTCTTACCAAATGTTTGAATTTTTCTCCTACCAAATGTCTCTGTCCCTGAATGAATTTCTGCTCTTACCAAATGTTTGAATTTTTCTCCTACCAAATATCTCTGCCCTGAATGAATTTCTGCTCTTACCAAATGTTTGAAATTTTCTCCTACCAAATGTCTCTGTCCCTGTTTAGCTCTTACCAAATGTTTGAAATTTTCTCCTACCAAATGTCTCTGTCCCTGTTTACTTGATCATGTAGGAGAGTATTCTGTTTACTAAAAACAGATTTTCCACTTTACCAAAGGAATGAATTTCTGCTTCGACCAGATGTCTTTGTCTCTGGCCCTGTTTACAACAGATTTTCTACTCTTAGCAAAGGAATGAATTTCTGCTTCTACCAGATGTCTTTGTCTCTGGCCCCGTTTACAACAGATTTTCTACTCTTAGCAAAGGAATGAATTTCTGCTTCGACCAGATGTCTTTGTCTCTGGCCCTGTTTACAACAGATTTTCTACTCTTAGCAAAGGAATGAATTTCTGCTTCTACCAGATGTCTTTGTCTCTGGCCCCGTTTACAACAGATTTTCTACTCTTAGCAAAGGAATGAATTTCTGCTCCTAACAGATGTCTGTCACCGGCCCTGTTTACAACAGATTTTCCACTCTTACCAAAGGAATGAATTTCTGCTCCTACCAGATGTCGGAATGAATTTCTGCTCCTACCAGATGTCTCTGTCTCTGGCCCTGTTTACTTGAGAAATATGTCTCTCTCTCTGGCCCTGTTTACTTGAGAAATATGTCTCTCTCTCTGGCCCTGTTTACTTGAGAAATATTTCTTAGTTGATAAAAACAGTTTGCTAACACCTTGCACAATTGGAAATCAAAATGCTATGTTGTTATAGTAGTAATTATCGTTGTTCAGTTTCTCCCGCTGAATTAAATCTGAATTCATTAGGAATTGAACCATTACAGAAATAAATATTATTATACAACGTTGTTCTGATAGTTATTGTTCATTGTACCCATTGAATTGAGTGCAAACTCATAATAACTCGGAGAGCGTTTTGTCTATATTATTTTTATTTAACTTTTGTAAATTCAAAACAAACTTACAGGCTTCTTGTCTACTATTGTATATTCAACAGAGTTACAGGCCACATGACCCCATAAAATATCCTAATGAAAGTTTGGATAAAACTCTCTACTTACACAGAAATCATCACACCATAGAACACCTTGCAAATTCGCATCCTCCATCTCCATCTCCTCCTCTCCCTCCTCGTTGGGGTAGCAAGTCTGAAAATCGGATTTTAATATCTTCAAAGATTTTATAGTTTCAAGACCTGGCACCGCCTCTAGGCATAGGGCGCAACACCCTGTGATGTCTAGAGCCGCAAGTTTTGTAAGACGATAAAGGCCGTCAATTTTTCTCAATGCACCACAGCCCCACAAATTTATACGTATTAGTGTTGTCGGCAATGCTCCAACCTCCACCAGGCTGTTACACCGCCTTATGCTGAGACTTTTAAGGTTAGGACAGACACCTTGAGGAAAGGAGACTTTCGATATTTCTGTGAGGTACAAATGGATCACCTCAAGGTGAATCATTGCTGTGTGAATGGAAGAATCCAATTCCCTCCTTGGAGCAGACTCCGGTTCTCCTTCTCCTTGGATATTTTTAAAAGGTAGGTCGCGTAACGGGCAACCACATACTCTTAAAATTTCAAGATTGTTCATCTTCATGACAGCTGGTGGTAAATATTGTATTCCACAGTTGGATATATCCAACACTCTCAACTGATTTAACAGTCCAACTGAATCGGGCAGGCATTTCAATTCCTGGGATCCATGGAGCCGCAATACCTTCAACTGAGCCAACTGTCCCACTGAATCGGGAAGGCGTTCCAATATCCGGCATCCACGGAGCTGCAATTTCCTCAAACTAATTAGGCAACCGATCCACTGTGGCAGCACTTTCAACAAAGGGCTTCCTAAGTTCAAAACTTCCAAATTGCTTAGGCATACAATAGGCGCACTAGGCAACTCCTTTATGTTTGTACCCAACAAATTTAACTTCTGCAAATATTTTTGATGTACCACTTGCGAAGGCAATACTTGCATTTGGAGACAACTTGAAAGATCTAAGCATTCAAGGGTGGTGATATTTCCAAGCGTTTCCTCGGAGATGATAAACGTACAACCACTCAAATGCAGATGCTTTAGTTGCAATAGATTCCCCAAGGAATTTGACGGCATTTGCAATTTGGAGGAGTGAGATATATCAATGTATTGGAGATTTATGAAATTCTCCAAGATATTTGGAAGCATTTGTTCCAAACTTTCGCATCTACACAATCTGATGTATTTGAGATTTGTTAAACTGCCAAAAGAATCTGGAAGCATCTTCAAACTTTGGCACCCCTGCATATCAATGTGTTGGAGATTTATTAAATTCCCAAAAGAGGTGGGAAGCATCTCCAATTTTTCGGACCCATACATATTGATGCTTTGGAGATTTGTTAAATTGCCAAAAGAACTTGGAATCTTCTGCAAACTTTTGCAGTGAGACATTGTAACATATCTGAGATTTCTTAAATTACCAAAGGAATCCGGAAGCATCTTCAAACTTTCGCACCCATACAAATCTATGTGCTGGAGATTTGTTAAATTCCCAAAAGAATTTGGAAGCATCTCCAATCTTTTGGAGTGAGACAATGTGATGTGTCGGAGATTTGTTAAGCTGCCAAAGGAATCTGGAAGCATCACCAAACTTTCGCAGTCGGACATTGTGATGTATTGGATATTTGTTAAATTGCTAAAGGAATCTGGAAGCATATTCAAACTTTGACAGGCATTCATATTGATATGTTTCAGATTTGTCAAATTTCCGACGGATTCTGGAAGCATCTTCAAACATTTACACTCCTCCAGATTGATCTCCTGCAGATTCGTTAAATTCCCGAAGGAATGTGGAAGTCTCTGTAATTCACAGCAACCAGACAGATCGATGTATTTCAGATTTGTTAAATTCTCTATAGAATTTGGAAGCATCTTCAAACTTTTGCAGTCATCCAGGCGGATATGTTGGAGATTGGTTAAATTCTCCAAAGAAGCTGGGAGCGTCTTCAAATTTAAACAGCCAGACATATTAATGCCATGGAGATTACTTAACGTGCCCAAGGAATCTGGAAGCATCTCTAAACTTGTACAGCCCTCCAAATTGATCTCTTGAAGATTAGTTAAATTCCCCAAAGAATCTGGAAGTATCTGCAATTCACCGCAATAAGCCAACCTGATGTAGTGAAGATTTCGTAGATTACCTAGCGAATTCGGAAGCATCTTCAAACTCTGACACTCGTACAGATCGATGTGTTGAAGATTTGTTAAATTCCCAAAGCAAGTTGGAAGAATTTGCAATTTGTGGCAGAAAGCTAGCTTTAGATATTTCAAGGAGCGCAGAAGACAAAATTCTTCTGGTAGTGTTGCTAGTTGCGGTAGGTCATTCAGTGATGGCCACAGTCCCGTCCATGAATAATCGACCGTAATTTTTTCTAGGTGCTTAAGCTGCCCTAATGAGTTTGGAAACTCTAAAAGTGGAGCATGATCAATATTTAACTCTCGTAGCTGCAGCGGTGCCTGCATTGCACAGGGTTTCAATCATAAGAGACATAAAAGATATGATGATTATAAACTGCAAATTAGCGAGCATTATATCTACAATATACATCGTGCCTACCTGAGATTCAGATCTCCACAATGTTTTCAATTTTCTCCCGTTCACTTCCAAAACCCTTAAATCATGCATTGGAATCCAGGAAGGCAGGAAAGGGAGGGGACACTTATTCCAACGGAGCCATACGAGATTTGGCGACCGCACCTTAGCTAATAGGGCTTTTACAAAATCGCCCTCAGCTTCAAGAAGTTGCAATTTACTGATGCTGAAGAACTCACCCCTGAAACGTTTGCTCAGTGACATTTTTGATTTTGAGCGGAACAGTGCTTCCTCCCCAGTATCTGTAAGCGTGGACCGAGGAACCATTTTAATTCCGCGAACTTCTGTTACCTGTTAGTTACAAAACAACAAAATATAATTATAACATAGAAGATAATTGTGAAAATAAAAATTATTCAAAAGTTGATTACACGGAAATACCAAGGTTGGGATGATTGAAGCACTTACAGATGCTGGTTGCTCCAACAGATCATAAACGGTTTTAGTTGTCCCACACCAAATACGACGCGGCATTGTTCCTTCCTGAGCAATACTTCTTCCCATGTCTCGAAGGTGATCGTGCATTTTTATATTTTCACCATCCACTTCTACAAGACACTTGTTCTCTAAATTTCGAAGCCCCACGGAACCTTTCCACCCTGACCCAATCCATATTCTTATCCACTTGTTCTTATTTTCCCCTATGGAAAAACAAGCGATATCTAAAAATATTTGCTGCTCCTCTGGATTAAGCGAGTCATAACTAATTTTAAGTCTCCTGTGTATTTCAGGAGGTAGCATTTGCAGTTCATTCAATTGCTCTTCCCAATAGGATTTGTCATTTTCTTGACAGAGGAGAGCACCAAACACTTCCAACGATAGAGGCAAACCATCGCAAGCATTTATAAATCCATTGACAAGATCTTCAAATTCTGGGACTGGATATGGCTGAAAGAAGGCATGACAACAGAAAAGCTCTAAAGAATGTGATCTATTGAGGCCCTTAAGATGATAAATCGATGATTCTGGGATTCTTGCACTTCGAAGGACATGCTTGTCACGGGAAGTAACCAAAATCAAACTATTGGGGTCAAGAACAGGCTTAATTGGCAAAAATGCATCCAGTTGATCAATATGATCTACATTGTCTAGTATTATGAGAGCGTGGCAAGATTTGAGATTCTTTTCAATCATCCCTATACCTTCTTCCCATCTGTCAATTTTAATATCTATATCTTTCAAGTCCTTAATGAGCTTGCTCTGCAACAAATTTATAGACTTTGCAGTGGCATTTTCTCTCATATCAAATAAAAATGACGAGACTTTGTAATTTGATCTTCTATTGTTGAAAAATTCTTTGACGAGGGTTGTTTTCCCAATTCCACCTACACCGACAATCCCCACAACCTTGGCCTCTGGCCGCCCCTTTTCCCCAAGCTGGGATAGGACTGTCTTCTCAAAGTCTTCAAGTTTTTCCTGTAAACCAATTTTGTACTTGGCCACATACAACGGTGGTTTTGGAACCTCTTTCAAAACCCTTTGCACGACTTCCTCTAAGAGCTCCACTTCGTCTCTATTTATTAATATTCAGAGAAAGGTGAAATAACTGGTAAGAACATGCTGAGCAACAAATTAAAACACTGACGCGCGGATTTACAAATTAAAAGCTTAGGGATTGAGAAAGCAAGAGATACTCACCCATTACACGCCTCTAGCTCGAAGCCGCTTATATTTGCGGCAGTAGAAAGAGCATTTTTCCATCCCTGAATCTTTTCGATGTCGCATCGTCGTTTCTCTTCGTGTTTCCGCAGGGCTTCAGCATACGATCCTGTTGTCCACCGGAGATCAAGAGGTTTAACCCTGTAAAACACTGGAAGCATGGTAGCCTTCGATTTCAGTATCAGGACGAGCTCTTCCAGGCACCAGGTCGATTCCGCGTAGTGTGGAGAGAAAATAACTACATGGACAGAGGCAACTTTAATAGCCTCTGCTATTTGAAAACTAATTTGGTGTCCAGCCTGCAATTCCTGCTTGTCAAGAAATACAAGCAACCCTCTGGATCTAAGTCTCTGGTAGAGATGGCCGGCAAAGGTTTTTTTAACATCTGGCCCACGGTGACTTATAAACACATCGTAGACGGGATAAGAAGAAGTCGACACTGAGCAGGCCGTATAGGAGGAAGGAGCAGAAGCAAATGGGACATGCGCCATTGGAAATCCAAATGGTAGGGAAATAACAAATAATAAGCAATCGATCGAAACGAGATATGAGCAGAGGGACGAGGGTAGTTGGATCGGTGAAATCTGTAGCGAAGGTTGTGGCTTTAAATAAAGATGCAGTAGATAAAAAAAATTACCGTGTTGTGGTTTAATCCAACTCTTGACGTTGCTTACACGGATAGCATATTACTGACAGATGTGCTGTCAAACACCATGAATCGCTCTGAAGGCCAAACAAGGGGCCCACTATCTTAGCTTTGCGTACACGGATAGCAGATTATTGACAGATGTGCTGTCAAACACCATCAGTCGCCCTCAATGCTAATTATATGCCCCCGGTCCCCCACGATCTTGAACTTTGTGCATAGAACTTTACTTATTTGATTTGTTGGACATGGTGACAAAGACATAAGGGTATGCGTTTTAATAAATTAAATAAAACTTTATTTAAAAAAAAGGTAACAGAACTTATGATATTCCAACCGACTCTTTACAAAAAGATTCTTTCCACCGACTAAGATTTATTTGTCAAGTCCATCGTTATCGGTAGGCGAACCTTATGTGTTAGGAAACTTAAGTGATGGAATTTGATGGGTAAAATGGTCGTCATGGGTATTTTGACTGTCAACGGTTTAAAATTTTAGCTAAACGTCTTTTGTGAAGAGTGATAAAATTTCTAAAACGTATTTTTGAAGAGCAATACAATTTCTAAACCGTCATTATATTACTACTATTTTTTAAGACAACAAAATTCCTAAAATGTAATATTATATTACTAATTTTATAGTAATATTAATATATTTATGTTATATAAATTATAGTTTCTAAATTCCAACTTAGAAAGAATACATTCATTAAATAAATAGAAACATCTATTAAATTAAAATTATTTCCATGTGCACCGTGCATTGATTTATTGATCTATATTTTTTAAATTCCAACTTTCAAAGAATACATTTATTAAAAAAATAGAAACATCTATTAAATTATAATTATTTCCATGCCTTTCCATTTGCAAGTTGCATTGATTTTTCCTAAAAACAGGAAATGTTCATTGATTAGCTCATTGATTATATTAGCATGCTGCAACAACTTTGGGAATTGGAAGTTGGGAGTTGGAGGGCCTTGGAGACAAAGGTTGAGAGTTATTTGCATTATAGAGGTAATTCTTGCACTATTTTTTTGCATGTGTATTTAGTCATTTATCCCATAATTTCAATAATCTATATAGATTTGGACTTGAAGAGTATTAGTTAATTCTCCAACTCCCATTGAAATTGAAATGAACATCCCTTATATTTCTGTCATGGTTCAAATTTAGTGAGAGATGCACAATTTAAATGAAGGTAAGTACTAAATAAGGGGTTGAGAGAGATGAACTATGTGTGCCACATTTGCAATGAAAATTGCATATGCAGTTTGTAGAATAAACGATACATACAAAAAAAGACATATAAAGCTATATTTTGTAGAGTCTTGCATTCATTATTTATAATGATTCGATTTACAGAGGCTTGCTTCTATTTAAAAATATGGATTATGATTACATGTGCCATGTATTTTTAAAGACTCAAGCATCTTTTATAACAATAATGACTAGCTTATAGATATATAGCTTTCCAGTGGGAATATTGATTCAATTCAAATATAATGTAACTCTTACCTCCATTTTATGATAACAATTTTGCAAGCAAAAATAATTATGTGATATTTATTTTATCTTTATATGCATAATTCTGCGAAATTATAAAATCATTTTTTGTTTATTTATGCATCATTATTTATTTATTTATTTTTGCTTATTATGAAGTGCATTCATATTTATTCTTTTTAAGTTATCTTTTTATATAATATTAATTTAGTACATAAATGGTAAATAAAATAAATGTGAATCAAGTTAGGATGAGCACAAAAGGAGTTACACATAACCCCCTACTGGCTGTAGAATGAGCCTCTTTGGCGCAATTAATAATGATTATTTTAATTTTAATCTAAAAAAGCCAAGAAAAATAATATTTCTAAAAAAATCAACAAAATTAAATTATTGAAGGGTATTTTTTTGGGAAGACTTCATTGTTGAAGGGTAAATTTTTAAACAAAACGTTTCCCGAAGGGTAATATAAAAACCCAAAACATCAAAAAAGAATAATCCGACAGGTAAAATGAAAACCGAATTCCAACACTAGTCAAGACAATTATCGTGCACTTCTTAATCAAATATATAAACCAAGTTAGTATACATGTACATTAAAATCTTAATCAAATATATAAACCAAGTTAGTATACATGTACATTAAAAACTATTCGTTTTTATAAGAAAGTAATCAATTATAAGTTAATCTTCAATTCTGGTGTATCCTTTAATCAAATATATAAACCAAATTAGAATAATGTACAATTAAAACCATTATTTTTTGTAAGAAAATAATAAATTAAATGTTATTTATATTTTATAGTTATTAAATAATTAAAATTTGGTTTTTTTAAATTTACTTTTTCATTAATAAAAATTTATATTAGTAAGAATTGTTCCAAATTTCAATATAGGCAATGCCATTATTCTACACTAATTAACATATTTACAATGACTTTATTAACATATTTACAATGACTTTAGGTCTACCATTTCCATTTGGCAAAGGTAGCATAAAGTTTTTTTCATAAATGTAAATAACTAATCTAATTTGAAATTTTGTGCATTCATTGATGATACATCCATGAAGGTAATCCAACAAATCAAATAGTCCAAAAAAACTACAATTTAACTCTAGTTAAACAAGAGCTGCAAGCAACAATGTCCATGACATTAACTTCCAGCATAGATGCATGGGCAAGCATAGGCATGCAAATGAGAATTGCATATGCCAATGAAGGCAAGATACCAAGCCAAATTCTTGTATAACATCATGTGAGATATATGATTTGCCATTAAATGCTAGCCGAGTTGATTTGCAAAGCTCTTTGCCCTTTCAACTGTAATGTTGTATGGATGCCTTTGAAAAATATATATAAACTACACTTGATATGTGCCTAGGGATCGATTGTTTTCATCTTTACACATTTGCATCTTGTTGTCATGTATACATTGAAGATTTTGCATTGTGGTTGACTAGAAGCTTCAGCTCCAATTCGAGCTTGTTAAGGAAAAAACCAACGTTGAGAGGGCCTGGTTTGTGGACCTTGAGAAGAGCTTGGGCATAAAGAGCATTGAGACTCCTAATATTTGAGGATGAGGAAATAAATCTCATGATAGGGGCCTAGATAAAGTGGGACATATGATATTAACAATAATTCCTATGCAGCCTCATGGGTGATCAATTAAGTCCTAAGCGAGTCTCTTTACATGATTTCATAGATCTAGTGCATGTTGTGCATCAAATGATCAATGCATCACTTAGAAAACTCAAATTGGCTAGAAAAAGGAAGTAATCAATGTAACCAAGAGGGGCTTGGAAGAAGCCTACAAACCTTACCATCTCACACAGATAGAGGGAAATACATCTCTAGTTAGGATAGAATTGAAAATGGAGAAAAATCCCCTAAAATCTCAACACAATAAATGAAATCTCCCTCCAATATCATAAGAGATGGGGCACCTAAGGATGAAATGTTCATTAGATTCAATTTCTCGTAGGTGATAACTTAAAAATCTGCTTTGCACATGGGGTCCAACTCAATCCAAAGTTGATAAGAACACATCCTAAAATTCCCAAGTGAAAATGTAAGACCATGTGGCCAGTTGTGCCAAGTGTACTCTTTTCAAACAATGAGACCATCACTCAGTGACAAAAAACAATGGGACTAGAAGGTCAACTTAGGACCAAGATCCTAGGAAGGGGAGATCCAAGTAACTTGTATGTATCGTTGATAAATATCTTCCTTGACTTGCTTGAGAGAGAGGAGGTGACCAAGGCACCAATAGGAGCAAGGTGTTCAATACAAATGTCAATGCATTCAAACATGGAAGCTCACACGGAAAGACAACAAAACCACCAACATTATTAGTACTAGAGTGAGGGAGGCTAATATGAAATATCACATCAACCAGTGTACTTGCACTCTAAAGCTAGATCTAGATTCCCAAAGCTTTTGGTGTGAGTGATGTCTTATAAACCGTCTGTGTCTCACAAGAACTATGCATGTAAAAATATTCACAAGACACATAAAATTAGAGGGAGAGCATTAATGTGGGACAAAATCCCAATCGTGGGATATGTCATTGTAGTGGTAAGACTTGCAATCATTATGGACATCACATAGATAACAACCATAAGTCAAAGAGGGCCCATTAGGGACTTACACCCCAAAGCCAATCTCCCAATTGGAAAATCTTTTAGCATGGGTAATGCCTTGTAAGGTACCTCTACTTCACAATTGTCAAGCATGTAGGATTATTCACAAGAATCACAACACACACACACACAATTAGAATGAGACTACTGAAGTGAAACAAAATCTCAATGATGAGACATGCCACTCTAGTAGTAATACTTGCAATTATTATGGACCCACAAAGATAACAATCATAAACCAAAGAGGGTCCACAAGGCATAAAAAAACCATTGGCCATGCTAGTACTGGAGTGAGGGAGGAAGTTATCACATCAACTAGGGGACTTGCACCCCTAGAAATGCACGACACATGAGCTCTTTTAGTCCAATGGCCAAAATTAATTGAGTATTAATTATTACTAATTAGCATGGTTTTGTTGTGCTTAATGCTTAAGGATGGCATTGTTAACGAATTTAAAATGGAAGGAGAATGGCATGGTCAAAAAGCTATAATGAAACACAATGGATCTATCTAATATATTGAAAGAAACTAAATATTCAAATCTAAACAAATAAATAATTTTATGCAAAGAGAGTCTTTAGGAAGGTACTTCTAAACCCAGTGATTGCAATCATAAAACTTATGCATTACCTTCTTTTTGTTTAGCATAACTAGATTTCAAAGGATGCTCTTCATCTTGTCAATAGAAACAAGGGCCAATTTATTTACAGATAATCATCTAATGGAGAGTAGATTAATAGTTTCCATTTTAATACTTTTAAGATTCAAGAGTTCTTACTACGAAGGCATCACTGGCTTCCTCAATTTGTGTTATTTCTGTCTCTATTGTATTAACCCTCTCAAAGACCCCTGGAGTATTCACAAACTCGACAAACCTGTAAAAGAAGAAAACACTCAATTTACAAAAATGTTATGTCCAAATCATACTAATATGACATCTGCGTACCTACCTACCTAATGGCATGGACAAATTAATTGTGGTACAGGTGTTGGCTATAACTGACCCAAAGGTTTTCTATAAGACCCAGGTTCTTCGCGGTTTCCCCTTTGACCAACAAAACCACTTCGCACCGGCCCTTTCGGCAACAACCTGCGAGCAGGTTGAGGTCTCACCCGAGGTGTATCTATGGGGTACTGCAGAATCAGGTTTCCACAATAAGTGATAAGTTGCTTGGACGGACGTATTGCGTAGCACAACAGAGGGTTTGTGCTGTGAGGTGAGACTGCGCAGGGATGGGGAACGCTGTGGTCCGCACCACTATGTTCTTCCACCGCGAGACTTCTCATGAAGCTGCGAACAATGCAACTTTATTCTATACTTGGATTATCTTGAAGACACTTAAGGCGTTGAAATGAATATCACTCATCCACTCGTTCAAGCACTTAACTGACTATTCTTCTAACATTCATTTGTTACGTCAGGGTACTGCGATTTGAACATATATGACTATACAATCCAATTGCTAAGCATTCGTTTACTACATATAAGAGAGTGTTTAACTAAATGACTGATTCATTGTCTTCAAACACGACTCTAGATGTTCATCATTCATTTGCTCATACATAACTTAACATATCATTTCCATACTTCTTCTGAAGGCAAATGCATATCAAAGTTCTCACATAACAGTATGCAGGGAAACATCTAGACATTCATTTATAGAAAATACAGATAAGCATTCATTCATAAAACACAATCGCACAACGCAACATTTAACGTGGTTCACTCCCCCAGGTGGGAAGCTACGTCCACAAAAACAGTTTGTAATATATTTCTTTTAAAAGGGATGGGGACAACCGTTCTTAGTCTGCGCACTCAGCTACAGACTCTCCTTCCTCTCAGATAGGTCTCTGTGCACACAGCTGTAGAGCCTTTACAGTCTTCTTGACTCAAGAGATTTTACAATGCAACACTCGAAATTGTAATAACTAAAAGTAAAAGAGTAACCCCATCCCATACAAAATTGTCTTCTTAAATAGATCATGCCTCTAAGGTCATGTCTTTACAAAGCCGAAGACCTAAACCCAAAAACCCTTAGGGTTTACAAAACTGTGCCGGTTTCCCTAAAATAGCTTGCTGGCATCTGGTAGTGTTTGCTTCATCGTGGCGGTTCTCCACGTCTTCATTCTGTCGCTATTGACCTTCCTGTCGCATGCGTGCCAACATATCTCTTTCACAGAACCATTCATCTCTAACAGTTTCGCCCATCAGGCATGCCAAGTCGTCGCTTTCCCTGAGCTGTCCTTTCCTTAACAAACTCATGCATTGGTCGCCTTCCTGATTTGCTCATGCCCGCAGCTCAGCACTCTTGGAGCATCTTTCCAAAATTAGACCACTACTGGTCCATCCGATACCTGCACCTGATCCTTGTCTAGCACTCCGCTTTGCTGGTTCCATGTGGCCTGACTGCTTCGCAGCACTGCTTCCTCGCAGTGCTGGTCTTCGTGGTGCCTTCAAAATTTGGATGCTGCGCACAACTTCGCAACACCCTCAACACTTAGACAAAATACCATCTTTTTTCGAGCTGCGCCTAGCTCAGCTTTTCCTGCTTATCAAAAATGTTACCAAAACTTTGTCCCAACTTGGTCCCAACATGCCCCTAACACTTACATGTGGCTCATCCCTGAGCCACTTGTTGCTTTGGTCGTCTCACTCTGCTCCGCGACCGATGGAACTAACATGGCCGCGAACTCGTTATATGTACCGAACAACTGCTCCACTGCTTCTCTGGTATCTTGCTCAACTTGTTTTATTGTCTCAAGCAATGATGGAGTTATCTCTTCTCCAATCTATCCCTGTACCTGCTCCTGGTTGTCGTGCAGTTCCTTCAACTTGTCTTCCATCTGTTGCGACACTATTGTAGCATCCTCCAGGAGTTGCTGTGACTGATTATCCATCTCAGTATCTTTTTCTCTTAATGCCTGGACTTCCTTCTTCAAGCCGGATATTTCCTTATACCTGGACAGCCTCTCCCTGGGTGGCAGAGCCTTGAGTTCTACGTCCAACTTTTCTACCGCGGACTGCTTTTCCTTTACCACGGTCTTTACCTGCAGTAGCCCTTGATCCTCTTCAAGGGCAGTGAATTACTTTGAAACTTTTTCCAAGAGATCTTGGCACTTAGCCATCTCACTCGTTATGCTCTGCACGACAGCACTCACTACTTGCTCTCTTAACTGCTGCTCAGTCAATGGCGTCTGTGTATTCATCTTTTCCTTCAACGAGGAAAAATTGGCCTCATAGAAAATTTCTTTATCCTATAACTCCAATTTCAAGGATTTCACTCTTTCTCCGATCCTCAAAATTGTGTCTGCAGGATCATCCTGGAGTTTTATACCTTCAATATCTTGGGCAACAGTAGATATGGTAGTCTCCAACTGTTTTCGGCGGTCCTATTCATCTCACAGCTGCATGTCTGCGTGCAACTCGAGCTTCTTGTTTGCTGCGTGCAGCTTTGCTTGTGACTTCATCGACTCTACTATTCATCCATGCATCTCCTCGACGATCTGCGTGTGGATGAAGTGTAAACCTGGCAAGGGGATTTTGGCCAAGTCGAGCTCTACCCACTCGACTCCCTTTGTGTCCAACGCGATTTGTTCTGTCATTGGTAATGCAATAGCCAATGGGTCCACATGGACAATCCTGGTCTTAGAAGGCAACATTATTGCTAGCTGTGGTGGTGCTTGCTACGAGGTTCCTACCGACCTCCCTTCAGTTGATGCTCCGCGCGGCAAGGTTATGCTTTTCTGGACATCGTCCATTTTCTTCATGAGACCTTGCAGTGCGAGCATGGTCTTTTGCAAGTCATCCTGGATGACCTGATCCTTTTTGTCTTTGTCAGTCATGAGCTCTTACATTTGTTCTGAGACCCTTTCTGCTATCATGTCAAAGTCATCTTCCTTCAGCATTGTCTCAGCTTGAGTCTTTTTGGCCTTCATCTTCTTCCGCACCTTCGGCTTTTGCAAGGTCTCGGGCTCTTTGTGCTTTCCTGTTTCTTCAACAATCGGGCATGATAGCGGGATTGGCTCGTCTTCGTCAAAGTTTGTCTGAACATCCATGACTTCAACACGGAAGTTGACGGGCCAGTCCTTCATGAAGATTTCAATGTCGTCCTCATACATATGGTAGTTACCCGCGTACCATTCTGGTTTCTTCATCTGTGCCTTGGGTGAAATAAAAATACATCGCATGTCCACCATGAAATCAAGAATGCGAATGTACTTCGACGTTACCTGCTTTGTGATGTGAGCTGTCTGGGTGATCACATCACATAGCTGAGTGTAATACTGATAGAAAACTTCAGCTGTCGCGTGCTGGCGTTCTGCGTTGATGTTTTCCCAGAGGTTGGCATAATGGAACCCTCTAGGATCGTTGGTATATGTAATGACACCCACATAGTCCTTCGGCTCCTTCCATCCGGAAAAGGTGATAAGGATGATCAACCATGTAAAGTGGAACTATCCACCATTTTCCTAGGTATCATTGAGTTCGTCCAAGAACTCATTAAGAAGATACTGACACCAATTGAATTGGGTGCCTTCAGCTGCTGCGGCACCAAGTAGTACTACGCCCATAGGCACCTTCGGAGGCCTAGCTGTTCTAATGATATTTCCTGCGAGCAGCTGGGTAACAAATTTTGTCGCTCTGTCCTCAATTTATTTTGTGGGGAAACCTCTTTTCCCTTTCACCAATGCATGAGTTTTCTTCATCTTTTCGACGGCTCTTTCTCCTTATTCTTCCCTTAGAATAATAGCTTGGGATCCTTACCGCATTTGCTTAACCCTATGATGTAGTGGATTAAATCAATGTTTACAATGACATTTATGTCAAGCCACAGATATCCCTGGTGGATTCGCGCCATCAGCGTGCGAACCACCACATTTACTTCTGGTGATCGATCAAAATGTGGCAACCTTAATAAGTTCAGCAGTCTTGATTGAACAACGGGTGTCAGCTAGCTTTCAGCAACCAAGATAAAAGTTCCCTTGGAATCCTTTTTCCAGCACATATACTGGTCAGGCTGGAACTATGGGTACTTAGGCGCGTGAGGCTCTTCCTTTTGCACGCCTAGGAGGTCAAAATCTTCCCACTTACAGCCTGCTATCTTTTTGAGTAGGTTCTTGGAAACCTCTACATGTTTTGAAATTGGTGACAATGGGATTTCATATCTAGCACTCTTGGTCAACTTAAAGACTGGGGCATCCAACGCCCATGGTGATATATACTCGGGTGTCAACTTCAGGGGTTCCTTCTGAAGGACCGGTGATCTTTGCGCCGTCTGGCCCATCTTTAGAATATTGCTTCGTGGTGCTGTTACGTCTTTCCCTTTATCTTTCCCTTTGTCCTACATGATTGGAGTATGACAAGGTGATCTTCTGGATGCTTGACCGGGTTCGAGTACAACCTTCTTGGCAGGGGTTTTCATTAACTCTACAATTCCCCCGTGCTGAAATACTCGGATTACTTCTTGAAGTGTAAGCTCTTCTTCTCTATCTGGTGATTTGGACATTCACTGGCAAGAGTATGTAACTTTTTATGAGATACGACTAAGGATTGCTAACATAGGAGTGAAGGCATAAAAATTCTAAATGTCTGGTAACGCCCGTGAGTCCTTATGCAGTGCTATTTATAGGCACAGCTGGGTCCTCCTCGCACCTTCCAACGGCTAGATGAGCATTTAATGAGGTGCCCGTTGGCCAATTTGAACGAATCCTTTCATCCCTTCCGTCGTCAGTGTGTCCAGAACGGCTATCTTTCCTTTAAATGCTGAAGCGATTGCTGTAACGGTCATCTAACAACTATTTTCTCAAAAGTACTGTAACGGCTATTTTTATGAGTGCTACATCGAGCTACGCGGCAAGCCTAATGCGGTCCTACGCAGATACTTCGCAGTACTACTATTTTTCAACTGTGTGGCTCCCTTTTTCTTTTCTTACTTCTTCTCTTTTTTTCTTCTTTTTTTTTTCGCGCAGCTTCAGCAGTGCTGCATGGTACACACGTTGTTCTACTTATCATACATGTACAGATTCCTTTACATTTCCAGTGTCCAATTTCAACTGTACCTGACACTTGGAAATCTCTTCCGCTGCTTATCATTCAGGATTCTGTGAAGCAGGGATGTCATGGTACAGCTTTAGTCTGCTTCCATTTATCAGAGTTGGTAGGGTATTGCCAGCTAAATTGGCTAACTGGATTGCACCAATGTTAGTAACATGTATCACAATATATGGGCCAAGCCAATGCATCTTAAATTTACTAGGAAACTTCATGAAATTGCTATCATACAGTAGGACTAGGTCACCTACCTGAAAGCACTTGTTCTTTATATGGCGATCATGCCAAGCTTTCTCGCGGTCTTTCTGAACTTGCTGATGGAAGCCAGCAATGAATCGATCTTCCTCCAACCCAACGAGGTGTAGCAACTTTTCTTCTAATGTTGCGCAGTCTTCCATCCCTGTGAACGTAGCGATCCTTAAACTAGGGACAATATATTCCATTGGAATTATAGCTTCCTGCCCATAAGCCAACTGAAAAGGTGTATGTCCTGTCAATTTCTTGCATGTAGTCCTGTATGCCCATAACACAGAGGAGACGCGCAAATCCCAATATCTCTATTTACATTGCAAACCTTAGTGATTGCGTTCTCCAGTATTTTATTGAAAGCCTCAACAGTGTCATTCGCCTGTGGATGATATGGAGTACTGCGCTGATGACGAATGTGTAATTCCTCTGTAAGTGCCTCAATGGTCTTGTTCAAAAAGTTAGTACCTTGGTCACTCATCAAAATCTTCGGACAACCAAATCTTGACAATATTTATTCAAAAATAAACTGCGCAGCAGTACTGGCACTACATTCCTTTACTGGCTTTGCTTCTGCCCATCTGGTGAGGTGATCAGTAGCAGTAATAATATACCTCACACCAGTTCTTTTTCCCGGTGGGTTTATAGGACCCACAAAATCAATGGCCCATTTTTCAAATGCCTGCAAGGTCAACTGCGGATTTAATGGCATCGCATCTCTTCGTGAAGGTTTCCCTGTCCTTTGACAGACATCACAGTTCCTACAGTGTTCTTTGGAATCTGTGTGGATCGTGGGCCACCATAGCCCTGCATGCAATATCTTTTGTGCAGTGGCCCTTCCTGCATAGTGACCTCCCACGACCCCTGAATGCGCATCTACTAGAATAAGCGGTTTCTCATGATTTAGTGCGCATCTACGCAAGACTTCATCCGATCCGAGTTTGTATAACTGAATTGCAATTATAGTGAAGTATGCGGTGCGCACCACTAGCTATTTCTTCTGCTAGACAGATAATTCCTTCGGTGCCAGCCCTGTTGTCAGAAAATTATTGATATCCTTATAATAATCTTCGACAACCTGTATAGCAAATAGCTACGCATCAAGCAAACTATCTTCAATGTTCGTCGATTCTTCTCCTGACTCAATCCTTGACATATGATCAGGTCCCAAGTTCATTCTGCTGGGCTTAACAACAATCTCAAAATCATATTCCTGGAACAGCAGTAGCCATCTGTATATGCGTCCCCCTAACATTGGCTTATTGACCAAGTATTTCAACGCAGAATGGTTAGTGAACATAAGGAAGTGTGCACCAAGCAAGTAATGTATGAATTTCTATAGGGCATATACCATTGCAAGGCCTTCCCTCTCAATAGTAGTATAGTTCTTCTCTACTGTTGAGAGCTTCCTGCTCGAAAATGCAATAGATTCAATACCTCCTTCTCCTGGATGAGCTAATACAATTCCCAAAGCAATGCATGATGCATCAACATGGACGTGAAATGGCTTCATCCAATCTGGAAAGACTAGAATCAGCACAGTCACCATCTTTTCTTTTAGTGTATCAAAACCTTGTTTGCATTCCACGTTCCAAATGAACGGTGTGTCTTTCTTTAGCAGCTTTTCCATTGCTGCGGTTATCTGCGCATAACCCTTTATAAATTTCTTGTAGTATCCAGTATGGCCTAAGGTAGAGCGCAACATCTTGACTGAAGTTGGTGTTGGCAAGTTCACAATAATAGCAATCTTCACAGGGTCCACCATCAGTCCTTGCTTACAAACAATGTGCCCAAGTAGAATGCCATAAGGAACCAAAAAATACACTTCTTTAGATTTAAAGAGATCTGATGTTGTCGACACTTCTCAAGCATCATTCTAAGATTCGCACAATGGTTCTTCAATAGACCAAACACGGTCCAATCATCAAAATAGGCTTTGAGAAACTTATGCATAAACTCTTTGAATGCTGCAATGACCACTCTGGAAAATATGGCAGGTGCGTTCTTCAAGCCAAAAGGCATTACTACGTACTGGAATGACCCCCATTCTGTACCAAAAGTCATCTTATTCCTGTCTACGGGATCAATCCTTATCTGATGATACCCTGAAAAACCATCAGTAAAAGAATATGCATCATTCCCTCCAACATTATCAAGCACTTCGTCCGTGAATGGAGTAGGGAATGGGTCATGCATGGAAGCATCATTCAGTTTTCTAAGATCAACACAAATCCTGATCTCACCCTTCGTTTTCTTGTCTTGAACGACCATGGGACTAATCCATTCTGATTCCTCGACAGGTTCAATGATTCCTGCTTCTAGCATCTTATCCAGCTATGTGCGTACTCTTTCTTTGTAGCGCAGATTTAGTCTCTACGGTCTCTGCTTTACAGGCTTTGCGCCTGGCTTCAAAGGTATTTTCATGACTCCTAGGTCTCCCAGAATTCCTTTCATTTCTGTAAATTTTGTCAGAAACAGCTCCCGATACTCATGCAAGGTGTCTGCGATCTCTGCAATAGTCTGATCATTCCAATAATCTCCGATTGCTGCGAACTTCAGTTCTTCTTTTGTGCCAATATTCACCTTCTGTGTATTTACTAGTCCACTCATATCTGGGATTTCTAACGGGGGTCTTTCTACGTCGCGCGCACCCTCGAATTCTGGTATGTTTATGTTGCACGGATCATCATCATCATCTTCATTTCTATCATCGATGTCTTTAGCTAGGTTATAACACTCGATGGTATGTTCTTGATGTTTCTTCCATTCCGAGTGTAGGTTCGCAGGAACGTGATCTGCCCCGAAGAATTCCTCCAATGTCATATTTCTGTGAGGACAGTCTTCCCTGAATATGCATTCCTTAATTATTTCCAATGCCTCATGGATCAGCGGGTTTTCGTCCTCAAAGCTGAAGTCCCTATGGAAGTTCGCAGTCAACATTTCCCAATCAGTGCTTTCTCTGCGCAACTCTCGGTCTAGGTACCATTTCTTTGGAATGTCGTCCTCTAGGGTATGCACGAACAGATGCACCCATTCTTCACGTGGCCTTTCCAGCCATGCTTGAGAACAGACTTTAATATGTTGACTAGGATCTGTCTATCCATTATACTTTTCAAAGGGTAAAGTAACCCTGTCGACAAACCGAATCTGCATCTTAATTCTACATTGATCCCAAGTGGTCAATGTCTGCTTGTGCGCATTCCACCATCTGGAGGGTGTGTCACACAGTGCCATATCCAATGCTGGTAATCTGTGCTCATCTGCAATAGCTGTAGTATATTCTTAGATGAAAGTATAAACATTAGCAGAACCATCATATGTGGGAATAGGACTTACCTCCTTCCCGATCCAACGCAGTGATTTCGTAACCTGCTCGCATCTTCTTGCTGATACTTCATGCATCCGGCTTTGCCAATTTTCTAGCCCTGCCTCCGAATCAGAGATGCAGGAGCTGTCGCATATCCAACTAAGTGTACCATCTGCAGTAGGATTAATGTAATCTTCCTGGTTCATATGAGATGGTATAGTCTATCCAATTCTTGAGCCTTGGATTCCTCCTGAATCGGCTCGATGTATCTGTCTCCATCTGCAGGATCCAACGGTGCGATGACCCTAAGATGCTTCCCTTCAAATATCATCTTCTTTGTTCTTAGATTTATGATAGCCAAGTTATCAATAGCCCAGTCAATTCCTAGCAGTGCAGGAAAAGGTTGACTATCATCCACAATCTCGATAACTTCAAAGTCTGCATGAATTTGGACTCCATCGATGTCGACTATCACGTTAGCTAACCGGTCAAAAGGTATGACTTTCTCTTGCTTAGCCATTCTCAAATGGATAGGTGACCATGACAACTTTGGTCGACCCATCTCCTGCCATGTCTGCTTAATTAAGACATTTACTTCAGATCCCAGATCAAGGATGACTTCATCCATTTCAAAATCTCCTATCTGTGCAGTGAGCCTCATTTCTCGGCCTGTTCTTTTATGCTTCCTTATGTGATGTACTGCGCTATCAGAAGTCTCTGTTCCGGTATGCGGCTCATACTAGTTTATGAGCTTCTGCAGGTCTACTATGGCATTTTCACTTTTGAGTAGCTTCATGCAGCTTCGCAGGAACTGCGCAACGGACGTGCTGACATCCATCGCAGTGCTTGTTTTATCATAAGCTGCTAGCATGTCTTCAACATGCAGCGCTTCACTGTGCAACGGGATCCGCTTTGACTCTATTTTCGGTTCTCTGAAGGTATCCCGTGCGTCGATAAAGACTTCTTTATTCTTCTGTAAGTCAAGAGCAGGAATTTTTCCCAGAGCTTTCCTTATCCATACTGTCTCAAGAGGGATCTGCTTTGTGTGAGCCTCCCCTAACGTAGAATCTTCTGCTCCCCTATCACGGCCTGTCTGAGCACCACTGCGCGTGACCACATTGATGCTCAGGTCTACTGGTCTATTCTCTACTACAATCCACTAGACGTTTGTGTTTGGTGCGTCCGTCTGTCTTCTTTTCTGCATTTCCACCTCTAGCACTGGGCAATCTTCAATAACATGGTCAAATGATTTACAATAATTGCACGTAGTGCATGGGTTAACACAATCTCTAGATACGTGACCTGGCTGGCCACAATTATAACAAATAACCTGGCCGCGACCTCTTCCCTATGCCGGGCCAGCATTTCTTCCTCTACCACGGTATCCACCACCATGACCTCTGTATCCTCCTGTGAAAATCCTCACAGCAGATCTAAGAGATGATGTATACCTCACAAGAGAATAATGGATTAAGCAAGAGAATAGAAGAAGAGTGATACATGCAGTATAATGAGCAACAGAATAATATGGTACAGTAGAACTCAGATAGAAGCAATAATACTTCGGTCATACTAGTTAATTAATCACAATATGGACAAATAAATAGTACAATGGTAGAGAGGATTCAAATGCCTAAGGTGGCAATTCGAATTAGCCTCTCAGAGTGATCATAAGATCAATAGAGTGTCATCGGAGCACAACTAGGTGTCCTCATGATCATCGGAGCACAACTGGAAGTCTTCATCATCATCAGTGGAGTCATCAATGCTCAAGTAAATGTCAACCATCAGTCAAACTAACTCTGGTAGGTGTAACTCAGTGTAACTGAGTGTAACTCAATGTAACTAAGAGTAACTGAGTGTAACTGACTGGTAGGTGAAGAAGGGCGAGTTTCTCCCTAAAATCAAGGAAGAAGGGCGCATTAAGCAACTGGAGGGCTAAAACTGAATAGTGAGAAGCTCCTGGGGGCTGGCTAACTGAGGGCTAGGTGCTGGACTGATGACTGGGATGCATGCAAAATGTATGCAAACCCTAGAATGCATGCAAACCCTAAAAGGTGCATGCATGACTGAAAATGTAAATGATCAAAATACTGGTGGGAGTAGGATGGAGTATAGGAATATCCTAACACCCCCCCTTAATCCATCCTGGGCCCTGGAAACTAAGACCAAAGGTGACCCAATACAATGAATAATAACAATCAATAAACCAAGGAAGTGGGAAAATTTCATGGGAAACATACCCCCTCCTCAAAAGATAGACTGTAAGGCACACATAAAAAATAAATGCTCCAAACTCAAGCAGGTGTGATGCTTGGTCATATGTTTGGAGGTATCTTCTTCTTGGGAAGAAGTGGATCATGCTCAAAAAGCATGTGCTTGTACTTTCTCTTCAGATCGAATGTGATGAGAACAAATCCAACAGTATTAAAATGATCCTTGAACCTGTGATTCGAATCAGTTGAGGTAGGATCAAATTTTTGAATGTGCATATAGTCCTTTGTCTTCTCCTTCGAACCACCATGGGTGAGATTATGCCAAAAAGAACTATTACATGTTTGCTTGAAATCAAAATCAGATTTAAGACTTTCAAAACAGTTTCTTGAGATCTCCTTTGAACCAGCAGGGGTGAGATCAAAACTATCATATGCATGAGAAATTTTCCCAAGCAGTAATTGCTTAGAACCCAAATTAGATACAAGACTTGAATCATGGCTTCTTGAGATCTCCTTTGAACCATGAGAGGTGAGATCAAAACCAGTAGATGCATGAGAAATTATCCCAAGCTAATGGCAATGGCCATATTCTTCAATGACCTTCTGAAAGCATGGAATTATGATCATATAGTAGTATAAAAGAGGAGATAGCTGGAGAGGAGCGAATGCATTACCTTCAAAAGTTGTTTTGACCTCTGAAATAATCATGTGATCATGATGCAAACCAACAAACTCTGGTGCAAGAGAGGATTTAGGACCTTCTGCAATATCTAGAGTGTGAGCTGGCACAGAAAGAGAAGAAAGTTTGAGCATGAGCGGAGAATCTGCAAGTTCTTTGTCAACAAATTCAATATGAGATGATACTGGTTCATGATCTGAGAGACCATCAAGAAGAGCGAATGCATCACTTTGTTTTCTTTCGAATGGGTTGGGACCAAGTCCTTCATTCTCTCTGCCAAATTTTCCATCCAGGTGAGCCCATATCTCTTTTGGAGTCCATAACTCTCTTGGAATTTCAACACCATCACGGTATTTGAATTGGAATCTCTGGTATGCACACAAAGAAAACACTATTGCTGCAAAGTGCATGTCTCTTTTATTTAACCAGTCAATCTTCTCTTCAGGGGATTCAAACTCTCTTTCAAAATAACAATAAAAAAGATCATGGATCTTCAAGTTTGCTATCATTCTTGGTTTCCATTCATCATAGTTGAGTGGATCAAGAGGAGTAATTCCTGATGAATACATTGAAGCTGTAGAGGACCTGCAAAAACAATATAGAATAACTGCAACTGCTACTGCTGCAAAAATGCAGAAACTGCTACAACTGCTGCACTCGAAATCTTGGTAATAACTTGCAAAAAACTCTCAAGAATGGAGATAAACAATTCTCTCAACATGCTCTGATACCATGTGAAAATCCTCACAGCAGATCTAAGAGATGATGTATACCTCACAAGAGAATAATGGATTAAGCAAGAGAATAAAAGAATAGTGATACATGCAGTATAATGAGCAACAGAATAATATGGTACAGTAGAACTCAGATAGAAGCAATAATACTTCGGTCATACTAGTTAATTAATCACAATATGGACAAATAAATAGTATAATGGTAGAGAGGATTCGAATGCCTAAGGTGGCAATTCGAATTAGCCTCTCAGAGTGATCATAAGATCAATAGAGTGTCATCGGAGCACAACTAGGTGTCCTCATGATCATCGGAGCACAACTGGAAGTCTTCATCATCATCAGTGGAGTCATCAATGCTCAAGTAACTGTCAACCATCAGTCAAACTAACTCTGGTAGGTGTAACTCAATGTAACTAAGTGTAACTGAGTGTAACTGAGTGTAACTAAGAGTAACTGACTGTAACTGACTGTAACTGAGTGTAACTGAGTGGTAGGTGAAGAAGGGCGAGTTGCTCCCTAAAATCAAGGAAGAAGGGCGCATTAAGCAACTGGAGGGCTAAAACTGAATAGTGAGAAGCTCCTGGGGGCTGGCTAACTGAGGGCTAGGTGCTAGACTGATGACTGGGATGCATGCAAAATGTATGCAAACCCTAAAAGGTGCATGCATGACTGAAAATGTAAATGATCAAAATACTGGTGGGACTAGGATGGAGTATAGGAATATCCTAACACTTCCTTGGTCATATTGTGCATTCTCTTGTTTCGGCTGGTTATCCTCTTGTACGCGGTACAAGCCAGCGCCTCTCATTGAGTCCATATCCCGTTTTATTTCATTCATTAGTTCATATACGCGGTAGTTGGATTCATCATGTCCAACTGATTTATAGAAATTGCAGTATAAATTTTTAGGTGCTTTCACATATTTATGTATAAGATAGCAATCTTTAGGTCTGTGTCCTGTGGTTCTACAAATTTCACACCATGGGGCTTGATTCTGATTTAGTGGGTTGAGCGCACTGCTATTAAGATAGTCACGGAATAAAGGGCAATGCTCCCGGTCATGGCCTTCTCCTTTACAACCTATACACCAGACCTCATGTCTAGGTCCATACCTTTGTTCTTTGCCATTCTTCATACTTTGCAGCTCTAGTGTCAGGGTGGTCAGCTAGTTCTGGATATGAGACATTCCGGAACTATTCTCACCAATTGACGAAGCTTCTAGCTTCATTGCGATCTCCAAGGCCTCTCCCTGCGACGTAACCCTCTGTTGCATCAATGGTAATCTAATATGGGGCAACAGCGCAGCAATGAACCATTCATTGTGCTATTCCAGAGCTATAACAAAGCTTACTTGGTCCAATAGGGTCTTGAACTTCTTATCAAACTCCCAAACCGTTTCAATCGGTTTCTACTTTATTTCTTTCAATTTGGTTATACACTGAGATTCAGATTTAGGTTTCTTAAACTCATCCATGAGCGCAGCTTTAATTTTTGCAAGGGTTCATGGCTGTGTGGTAGAGTATTTCATGAACCAATGTAAAGCTCTGTCCCTGAAAGTGGTGATGAGCTGTGCTCTCTTCACTGCATCATCCTGAATTTGTCTTACACTCCATACGACTTCACAAAGAAACCAATGTTGGTTAGGGTCTTCTAGGCCAGTTCCTTTGAATATCAGTAGCTTCATATCTGTGTTTGCCATTGTTATATTAGGTGGTGGAGTGCCCGGATTAGTGCACGGCTACTGTAAAGGGCTCTGCGCAATGAAAAAAAATGGTTCTATCGGGATAGACGTACTGGGCTGAGTATTCTGCGGGGTGGGCTACATAGCAGGTGGGTTTTGAGATAATGGTGGTGCGGTTTCTGCAGCCGGTGGGTTCTCAGGAGTAAATGGTGGTGCAGCTTCGTTGTCAATGTTACACGGGATCTCAGTATCAATATGGAGTCCAGGGCCTCCAAGATTCTTATTAGATTTATACCTCTTTCCACTTCTAATATTATGGGTGTCTTCATTAGAATCACTATATATACTGTTTACCATGACAAACTTGAAAGTATTACTACATTCTTAAAACACCTTTCTCAGCTAATAGGATCTTAATGTATAGACTGAGATTGTTCAGCAACTTACCTTGGAATCCTCCGAAAAAGTATGCTTCTGCTTGGCTGTAGGATTTGAGTGTGTCTACATAAAATTATGTTACGAAGCCTTCTAACATATGATCGACCCAAAAATCAACTGCGCGTGTCAATGGGCTATCTATTGCTTTGAGCTACGCTATGATCTCAGGAATCCACTCTGTAGGAACTCCTCCTTGAAAACAGGTTTTCTTTTCTGCGAGCCGCGAGATCCACGTGTGCAGCTCATTTGGAAATGATGCCCAGAAAATCTCGTGAATATCTTCCCACATATATCTATCCAGCCATTGTGTGTCAGATAGCCGCGGATGTCTATTCTCTTGCCTTGCAAAGTCTCTTCTGGTCTTATCCCACCAAGCTTGGATTTCTATCTTTTCAGGATGCTAGTTGTCAGAGCCTTCCGGGAACTGGTATTCTTCATCACACATCACGATTGCAACTCATCATGGATTCTAGCGCGACAACGGAACCATTTGTTGGCTATAACTGACCTAGAGGTTTTCTATAAGACCTAGGTTCTTTGCGGTTTCTCCTTTGACCAACAAAACCCCTTTGCACCGGCCCTTTCAGCAACAACCTACGAGCAGGTTGATGTCTCACCCGAGGTGTATCTATGGGGTATTGCGGAATCAGGTTTCCATAGTAAGTGATAAGTTGCTTGGACAGACGTACTGTGCAGCACAACAGGGGGTTTGTGCTTGTCACGTCCCCATTTTTGACCCCCTTTTTCATTAAATTGTAAATTAGGTAAATATTGTCATTTAGTCATGGTGAGGAGCTCAAGGCCAAGGCCCCGCCACTGATTTATCGTTTTATGTATCGGCAATTAGAATAGATGCATATGGTTCTTGTGCTAGCGGAGCACAATGTAAAATCGGACATCATGTAAACATGCAATTTTAATGAAAAACCCGCAACCAGCTACGCAATGCAACAAAGAGATGGGGGCATGATCTTTACAAGGAATAGGGAGGGAAAATAACCAAACCCTTGAGCCATGGTGTTAAGCCATTTCATTTAGGAAACCCATAAACCACCAACTACCCATTTGGCCTCATGCACCCAATCATTTAATTCTTCCAATAATTGGTTGAGACAATTAATGCCTTGGGATGGGAGAGGTATGGCTGTCAATTTTCGTGTATGGGCAAGACAACAACCTGGGAAATCGAGTTTTGGGTTGGCTGGGCAAGAAAACCCCCACGAAATTGGCCCAAAGCCATTCTTCACCCATGGCATTCTTCCTCTCACGCAAACTGAGCTTACTGAAGTTGATCCTCACGTTTTTCACCATAACCCTGCATTTTTCCATGTCCAGGAACTCGTTTTTGGTATTGTGCAGTAGCTGGGAAAGGAGGGATGCGATTTTGGGCTGAGGGAGAGGTCGTTTTTTCCCTTGGGGCGTTTTTATGGAATGGGTTGCTCTCCCAGTCGAATTTACCCAGTTTGCCAATTCGTTTTGAGTCTACCCACGTTTTTCTAAAGCTTAAGAAACCCCATCTCGTGCATTCCACTGTTGAAACGTTTTTCTCATGCCCAGCACTTACACTTTTGCTGTTATATGCATCCCTCTCCTAGCAGCCTCAGAAACCCAACTACTGGGTGGTATGGCTGATCCTGGTGTATCTATGGTTATGTGAGACCCTGTTGTTCCCTAGATCCTTGTGGAGATCATGCTCAGCTCGGGGGGTGGCAGTGGTGCTGAGAGATTAAGAAGCACACTGGCCTATGGTTGGGTGGAACGTTGCAGAAGCATAGCTGGTTGCTTGGGACTACTTCATTAAGATAAGTATCCTCTTGTGTTATCTTTCAATTGTTTAATGGATGAATATCTTGAATGTAAAATGAATGAGTAATTGAAATTACTTCTGCTGTGTATAAACAAATACTTATGCATCCTCATATGTCTTGCATGCTTACTTCATAAGTACATGGGGCTAGATGCCCATTTTGGGATCACGATCCTCTCCATTGCATTAGTATAATGGGAGGGGACGTGACAGTGCTGCGAGGTGAGACTGCACAGCGATGGGCAACGCTGCGGTTCGCACCACTATGTTCTTCCACCGCGAGACTTCTCCTGAAGCTGCGAACAATGCAGCTTTATTCTATACTTGGATTATCTTGAAGACACTTAAGGCACTGAAATGAATATCACTCACCCACTCGTTTAGGCACTTAACTGACTATTCTTCTAACATTCATTCGTTAAGTCGGGGTGCTGCGATTTGAACATATATGACTATACAATCCAACTATTAAGCATTTGTTTACTGCATATAAGAGAGTGTTTAACTAAATGACTGATTCATTGTCTTCAAACACGACGCTAGATGTTCATCATTCATTTGTTCATAAAGAACTTAACATATCATTTCCATACTTCTTCTGAAGGCAAATGCATATCAAAGTTCTCTCATAACAGTATGCAAGGAAACATCTAGACATTCATTTACAGAAAATACAGATAAGCATTCATTCATAAAGCACAATTGCACAACGCAACATTTAACGTGGTTCACTCCCTCGGGTGGGAAGCTACGTCCACAAGAACAGTTGGTAATATATTTTTTTTAAAAGGGATGGGGACAACAGTTCTTAGTCTACGCACTCAGCTGCAGACTCTCCTTCCTCTCAGATAGGTCTCTGCACACACAGCTGTAGAGCCTTTACAGTCTTCTTGACTCAAGAGATTTTACAATGCAACACTCAAAATTGTAATAACCAAAAGTAAAAGAGTAACCCCATCCCATACAAAATTGTATTCTTAAATAGATCATGCCTCTAAGGTCATGTCTTTACAAAGCCGAAGACCTAAACCCAAAAACCCTTAGGGTTTACAAAACTATGTCGATTTCCCTAAACCGGCCTGCTGGCATCTAGTAGCATCTGCCTCATCGTGGCGGTTCTCCACGTCTTCATTCTGTCGCTATCGGCCTTCCTGTCGCACGCGTGCCAACATATCTCTTTCACAGAACCGTTCATCTCTAATGGTTTCACCCATCAGGCGTGCCAAGCCGTCGCTTTCCCTAAGCTGTCATTTCCTTAACAAACTCATGCATTGGCCGCCTTCCTGATTTGCTCGTGCCTGCCGCTCGGCACTCTTGGAGCATCTTTCCAAAATTAGACCACTACTGGTCCATCCGATACCTGCACCTGATCCTTGTCTAGCACGTCGCTTTGCTAGTTCCACGTGGCCTGACTGCTTCGCAGCACTGCTTCCTCGCAGCGTTGGTCTTCGCGCTGCCTCCAAAATTTGGATGCTGCGCACAACTTCGCAGCACCCTCAACACTTAGACAAAAAACCATCTTTTTCCGAGCTACGCCCAGCTCAGCTTTTCCTACTTGTAAAAAATGTTACCAAAACTTTGTCCCAACTTGGGCCCAACAACAGGGAAAGAACAAAAACAAGATTATAGAACAGTCTTTAACATATAATGAGTCATTAGTTTATCAATAAGAGATTTCCATTAATTCATTGACATGCGTTGTAGTAAAAGAAACTAGATGAAAGTTTCAATCAAAGTATTAAATGGCCAGGTTGCCAAAATGTTACGAATCCATGATAGCTAAGTTAGCAGCCAATACAAAGTATAATTATGGGAAATAACAGACTAATATCATCTTGGACAGAAAAAATAATCCAACAAAAGCATACCTTTCAATTGTTCCTTTTGTAAATCAAGAGACATGTTGGTTAGGTCCAGATGATGGTTCTAGCTGGATAGAATATCCACCCTTAGCAATTTGTTCTTCAATTGTCTTGAGATGGGTAAGGAATGGTTTCAGTAACCTTGAAGCAAGCTTCTCGGTCTTGCCTGCAGCTGAAATAAAAAGATCACACCTAAAAAAAGGACTAACACAATGAGAGAAAGCATGAAGAGGCTTCCAAATAAAATTGGTCACACATTTTCTAATAAAATTTCTACACTCTGATCAGTCAGGCATTGCGGTTTAGACATATGCATGAAGGACGAAAATAAAGCTCTTTTTAAGAACAAAACTATGCACCTATGATTTTAAAGCACAAATGATCAGTTCTTATTCAAAAAAGAATTATTGTGCCAGTATGTTACCCAATCAGAAAGCAAAACAAGATCAAACATACATTTGGCAATAATGAACAATGTAGGCTATGTGTTTTACTGGATCCTTACTTGATCCCATATTTTCTATGCTTACTCTTATATAGTAAAGATTTTGAAAAACATCATATTCATAACTAGACAACCAAATCCCTATTCTTTTTATTTCAAATCTTGGACAAGACCTAGACAATCCCAATTTGAATTCAGTCTCAATTGAAGTCAATGTTGATGCAATCATTTGTTTCTACATCTATGTTTGCCCAATTTTGTTGCACTTAATCGCAATGCTCATCAATACCTACCATCAAAGAAGAATATGTTAAATCTTAACATCAATTTGGCGTTCCATATGAATCTTCAAAAGGAATTTTTCCAAGCTATGAGCAGGACAAGTCATCACATTTATAATTTTGATTGAGATTTATTATGTTAAATCTTGAAATTTTGTCATAAATTATATATTCAATGCCCGTCACCAAAAAGAACTATTTTTTTATAATGTGTCAGCACAAGAAGCTATCATGCTCACAAATGGGTTTTGTCTTGTACATGCCATATAAATTTCAAAATTCAATACCAATCTAGACCATGTGACTCAGACCCTAAAATACAAAATTATTTGCTTGATAATTTCCATCCTTATCCTTATCATATTCATTAGTAACTATGAAAAAGCCTTGTTTTTCCTTTACTTTTTTATCCTACCCTTGGATCATATTTATCTGTGAGACCTTATTAAACTAGACATTTTAATAGGACTCCAATACCAAATTTCTTAATTATATGGCCTTCTTGATAGGTGGCAAAGAAACAATGAATCACATTGATAGGGCCCTTCAAACTGAACAATGTTTCTTTTTTCTCCAGGAGCATGATTAACATATTTCCTGATTCAATAGAATTTCCTATTATCACTAGAAACTCAAAAAGTGTTTGAAACATGATGCACTACACCTAGCAACACTTCAAACTGATGGAAACAACTACTCATGCCCCTATAGGCTGTAACCCATCTGAAGAAGGGGGAATTTTCAAGGTAATTTTTTTTCTTCCATGTTTGTTGGTTTCAGATTTCCTAATGGTAACAATTTCTGTTATGAACAACAGCTGTCAAAAACATGATTAGTTACATTCTAAGCAGCCCTTCAAGCTGACAAGGATACATACTGATAAATCCTTGAGACCGACTCATGAATAGGTTGTCCTAGGAATTCAGGGCCAGCTAGATTTTATCAAGATAGTGGTAAGAGATATATATACAAGTTCATCTTGATCCATGAAGCCATTGGGATGAGATAAGGTGAGATACATAAGATAAGTTTACCAATGTCCAACAATTGACCACAAACCTAGGTTAACGGGGCTAAAATGTACACCCAATGTGAATACAATAGAGGACTACAGGAGTACATAGCCCTTTCAAGTGATACATCAGAAACCCCATAGGATGGATGAGCACATGAAAATTATGGAAAAAATATGACTCGAGGCAAAGAACACATTGTTGCACTGACTCCCTGACTAGCATTTCTTAGTGCCAGAAAAATAAACAAACTCCACAAATTGGCGAGTAGTGTAACAGAAATCATGAAACGGAAAAATAACACTGGTATCAAACTAACCACCATTTATAACTGTTCATGGGCTCAGACAGTATTTCACAATTTTAACTCTCCAAAAAACCAGATCACAAATTTGGGTGGCCATAATTCAGTGGTGTAAATCAACAATTTTCACAAATGGGAATTAATTTTAAGTATGCAATTTTACATCATAAAAACCTAAAAACAAAAATGGGTATTGATCATTCCTGATGAAATTTCACTAGGGAACACTAGAAAATTAAAAAGGATCCAAAACACCAAAGTTTAGCAGAATGCATTCGACCTGGTCCGAGTGGGGGTGAGCTAGAAGACCGCAAAATTAAGTTGGGTTTCTCCCTTCATCTCTACTGCAAAATGCACACAAAGACCCTCTCTCTATCTATCTATATGTACACGATATATATCTCACAGCCTTCCTCTCTCCCTCTCCCTATAGGAAGACAATGTAGCCCTGCTTCCTTCCTTCCACTAATATACAACCCAAATCGCAGCCTGAAACTTATGTTGACCCTTATTTGACCCCAGGACTTACGATCTGTAGAAACAAAGACGTTCAAAGCAACACCAAGTTGTCGTTGTGTGCAGGAGAGGCAGTAGTTCAGCTGAAGAAGAAGACGGTAATAGTAAGAGTAATGCACACATATACCCCACTGAGAATGACCCACCGCCAATTTTGAAGAACCCTTGTTAGGTCTAACAAAGCAATCAGTGGGAGCTCGATTCTTGTTCGATCCCTATTAAAATCCAATACGAAACAACAACCACTAGTGGGCATTCTCATTCTTCACCTGATTGAGCATCGGTTTGGGAGGCAAATCAAAGAAATGAATGCAATTTGTAGGGTCGATCCATGTAAATACATGAACATAACCAGACCAGTGGGAACTCTGAGGGGATGGATAAGAAATAAATAAGAATAATGAGTTCTGAATTGAAATTGCAATCGAAGAACAATAAAACCCGAGATTATAGGGCACAAGACGAGAGGATGGTCCACTACGCACAGAACGCACGGACTGACCTGGACATGCGGCCACTGAAACCCATGCTACAAATTATGAGGAAAAATTATAATGAAAACATTGCAAAACTATGCAAAATATCGAGTTGTACGGTAGATTAATATGTCCGAAATGGACACAAGATGTCATGGACATAATAATACCCTAGATTGTCATAATATCGCGAGATGATTCATGGGACAAGATGACAATGGTCATGGTTTAACAACTCATGAATGATGGTATGAAATCCGCTGTTCCATGATAATAAGTAACTAGCAATGGTTTCTGGTGACGAACTATTCCCATTTAATAAAACTTAAATTTTATTAAATTAAAATTTAAGATTAAAATATTTTTTTATTTATTTTTGAAAAATTATTTATATCTTTATTTTTTAACCATATATAACATAATTATAATTTTTCAAACTTAATAAAACTTAAATTTTAATTTGAGATTAAAATATTTTATTTATTTATTTAAATAAATAAAACATCCTCCATAAAGAACTCCATGGCTCTAGCAGATTGGGTTAAAAACCTTAATATGAGGAATGAAGACATTCTGGTCAGCTTTGACATCGTCTCTTTATACACTAAGATCCCCGTGGATGATGCCATTGAAGTTATTAAAAACATAATAGATCGTGAGACTGCAAACCTAGTAAAGATTTGTCTGAAATCCACATACTTCTCTTTCAATGGAACAATATATGAACAAATTCATGGCGTTGCCATGGCATCTCCACTATCACCAGTCGTGGCAAACATTTATATGGAGTAATTTGAAACAATGGCTCTAAATTCTTTCCCCCACACCCCAAGAATAAAGATCTCAAGATATTAAAAGTTGACAAGGGAAACGCCACAGTCATCCCGAATTCAAAAGACTACCAAGAAAAAATGGCACAACACCTAGCATGCGGGAGTTATAAAATCATCAACAAAGACCCAGGGGGAAAAATCCTTCGCAAAGTAATAAAAGTAATTAATAATTCATCTTTAGATGAAGCAATAAAAAAGAAGGTAATGCCAACAAATGCAATAATGCCTTGGATATATGGTTCACCAAAAATTCATAAGGAAGGGATTCCGTTAAGGCCGACTGTTAATACAATAGGTTCACCAACCTATTTATTGGCAAAATTCTTAGCCAAGAAACGCCTTCCTCTCGCTAGAAAAACATCCTCCTTCATAAAGAACTCCGTGGCTCTGGTAGATTGGGTTAAAAACCTTAATATGAGGAATGAAGACATTCTGGTCAGCTTTGACATCGTCTCTTTGTACACTAAGATCCCTGTGGATGATGCCATTGAAGTTATTAAAATCATAACATATCATGAGACTACAAACCTAGTAAAGATTTGTCTGAAATCCACATACTTCTCTTTCAATGGAACAATATATGAACAGATTCATGGCATTGCCATGGGATCTCCACTATCACCAGCTGTGGCAAACATTTATATGGAGCACTTTGAAACAATGGCCCTAAATTCTTTCCCCTACACCCCGGATGTATGGAAAAGATACGTGGATGACATTCTAGCCAAATGGAGTCATGGAAAGGACAAACTTAATGAATTTCTCACACACTTAAATAGCCTATCACAACACATAAAATTCACCATCGAGGTTGAGAAGGATGAGAAGCTTCCCTTCTTAGATGTATTTCTCACCAAAAAAGAGAATGGTAGGATTGGGCATATAGAAAGGAAACACACACTGATAGATATTTGCATGCTGAATCACACCACCACCCTACCCAGAAGGCCGGTGTCATCCAAACTCTTGCAACCAGGGCAATAAGAATCTTGGACACAGATCACCTTGAGCATGAATTGGACCACCTTAATGAAGTCTTTAAGAGGAATGGATATCATAAGGACCTAGTAAAAAAGGCTATCCAGAAAGCAAAAGCAATCCATCTTAAAAAAGATGTGCCAATTCCAAAAGTAACTCTCCCCTACATCAAAGGAACAACAGATAAAATCGATTCTACCAAAGACCCTCTAGACCCCGGACAACAAAAAAGTGTTTACTCAATCCCTTGCTGCTGCATGATGAACTATATAGGGGAAACAGGTTGCTCTATGCAAGTTCGTATCAAAGAACATGCCGCCGACATAGCTCATAATATGGTAACCAAGTCTGCTATAGCGGAACACTCTCACAATACCACTCATCTCAGTTGTATGGAGGAGGCAAAACCAATAGCGAAAGAGGAACACTACATTAAACGAAAAGTAAGAGAAGCCATAGAGATTGGTAAAAATAGCCACACACTAAATAGAGATGATGGTTGGAAGCTAAGTAACTCGTGGATGCCCATCCTAAGCCTGATAAAACACAAAGATACTACAAGTTAATTCTAGTGGGAGACAAAAATAAACATGCTTCATCAAGTGAGCTGACCTCACCTCTATCTATTGTTTTTGTCTACCAAGTTCCATATTTAATATATGGCATAGTTACCTTTCATTCTCATCCCAATCATAAGCATTGAGATCACGTGCCCTGACATCGGTTTTCATAAACTTCACACAGGTTTCCAGCGCTATACATTATTTATTTATTTAAATAAATTTTAACTTTATAATATTACTTTTGGATTTATATAGCTTTTGAATTGCTACATCGGAAATTAAGTGAATAAAGATAATGAAAGCGTTATGGAGTGGTGGAATTGTATCTATAGTGACATGGGGCCCATAGTTTTTTCATTCCTTGCAATGGATTTCTTTTATCATTATTAAAATATTTTTTTAGTTTGTAGATTTCTTTTTTCCTTTAATTTTTAATAATATTAAAAATTTATTTTTATTTTTATAAATAAAATTAGTTTTATTTATAAAAATATTATATCATTTCTATGAATAAAATCAAAGATGTTTAAATACTCTAGAGAGTACGATCAATGGAATTAGAAGTAGGGCTATTAAGTATCTGTCTTTTGAGGTGAGCTTCTTGTACCCAAAAAAGACTTGTAACACATTTTTAAGTAGTCATGAATATGGTTAACTAAGAAATAAGCCTCATTGGTGAATAAAAAAAAATCCATATATTTGAATTTTTTCCATCTAAATTAAAATATAAGCTTCAAATATTAGCTTGTCGGTGATTTTACTTATAAGATTACTGCTAATTTGACTGCTAGGCAAAAGAAGTACTTGTTGGTTGTCCTTGAAAATCACACTGACCAAACATTTATATACATTACATTGACATAAAATATGAATTTTCAGTGATTATACAACCTCAGCAAAATTGTTGGCATATTAAGATCATTTTTAAAGCAAGCAACGGTTGTACTTCTCTAATATTTGCCATAATAGGGAGCAAACTTCAAGAATAAGAACATAAATAAATTGTGATGGGATGACAGAAACTAGTGTGCAAATATGCCTATGTGGAGGATTGCTATTGACAGAGAAAGTATTTTGGTCTATTATGAAGAAAGACTTTAGTGTGAACGATATTGTATGAATTGCACAAGTTGGTAAAGTCAATTTTTCATGGCCAAAACGCATATTTTAAATGATACACACAAAGCGTGCTATCTTGTGCATCTTCTTGCGAATAACTGGATTGTGTTTCACTTCCTCTACGAGGAACATGCTGCAATGATTCTGGTTAGTACATGGGTTATTGGTCGTGGTTCACTTTGTTTGAAGAAATGGAACATAGATTTCAACCCTCTCCTGGAGCAAGTTCAACAGAATCATTTGTGGGAATTATTGAAAGGTTTTCCTTTAGAGCTGTGGGATCGAGATATTTTTGAAAACCTTGCTAATCAGATCAATCATTTTATTTATTTTGATGAAAAGTCTCTATATCACGAGGATAAACGGATTGGTTCGGTTTTGACTGAGATGGGAATAGGGTCGGGGTTATCTGAGGAGATTACTATTCACTAGGGTACTAAAATATTCAGTCAACATATCCCATTTCGATGCCATGCTTGTGGGGTTGCATGCCATTTAAAGGTTGGATGCGATAAGGTCCGTATTTGCGGTGCTATTAGGTCTTTTGTTGAGCATGGAATTATGGATGATGATAGTGCGGGCTCGAGTCTTCCTAGTCCATTGATTGTTGAGCATCATCTTGCTGTAGGGGAACTGCCAGACTCCTCTTCCTTATCAAGTAAGTTAAAAAAAAAATTCCCTGATTTTTTTGCCTCTTTATCTTTGGCCAAAATTTCATTGCTAGATACACAGATCCCTCCTACTAGGGAACTTGTTAAACCTTTGGAGGCTATCACTTCACTGGCAGGTTTGGACACCCTTGGTGTCAACCCTACTCTACCCTCTGTGGGCTTGAATATTTCTGATATTCCTCCTTTATTGGACAATGCACCTTCCATCCCTATCTTGGAGGGTGTTCCTGATTTCGTGCTCCTAGATGACGAACGTATTATCTTTTCTAACTTGGGGTTGCGGGTTAATGCGGGGAATATTGTTGATCCTGGTGATGGGGTTTCTCCTAGTCCCCGTCCCTCCTATTCGGATTCAATAAAGGATCTGTTGACGGTGTATAGAGCTGCTTGTGTGGATGCTGACCTTGTTCCCATCGCCTTCACTAATGTCATGATTAGGAAAAAGGATGGAGGCCATAGACATAAAGACATTGCCAGACATTCCTTTGGGGAGTCTGGTCAGAGCTTGTGTGTTTCTCCCTGTGGTAGGGTTTTAATCTCTGAACTTGGGGATTCTCAGTCTGATCTTTCTTATACCTTTGGGCCTCTTAGAGCATTGGTGGCCAACTCGGTGGTGTCGTGATGATCCTATTATCCCTAAATGTTCATGGGGTTAGGGGTGCCCCTAAATACTCAGCCCTCAAGTGACTAGTTGAATTTGTGGGTCTGTATGTAATTTTTTTTCAGGAGACAATGGTGTCCGACACTAAGGTTGGTGATTTTTTGTGGAAACTCCTTCCTTGTTGGGAGTGTTGTTCGATGGATGCACAGGGGATCTCTGGTGGACTTTTGGCGACTTGGGATCGCAAGGTTTTTCATTTTTGTCCCTACAAAACAGACGGGGGGATATTATTGGTTAGCAAGTGGAGAGAGTTTGAATCTCCTTTACATTTGTTCAACTGTTATGGGTTGTATATTGATCGGAAATATTTTTGGGAGTCTTTAGAAGATTGTGGCATTCTTGATATTCAATCATTGATCCTGGTTGGAGATCTTAATTTCTCATTGGGTTATAGTGAAATTTGGGGTATTAAAGCCCTTTGGATCCCCTTGCTTCTTGGTTTATGTAGTTGTTGAATACACATAAACTAGTGGAAGTTCAGCCAATACAAATCGCTCATACTTGGTCAAATGGTAGAGGTGATGATGATGCCATTACAAAGCGACTGGACAAGATTCTCATTCATGAATACCTCTACGTCTCAGTGCATCGATGTGTATCGACCATTTAGAAGGCGACCATATCAGATCACTCTCCTGCGGTTCTACGAATGGGTAATGGATTGAGGCTATCGAAATTTCCTTTCAAATATTGTCCTATTTGGTCTGATAATGTGGTCTTCACTACATTGGTGCATGATCATTGGTCTTCCTTTATTGGATGTCATACTGGCTTGGCCATGCATTTTCTCCCAGAATTTATCAAGTATTTAAAAAATGTGGTGGTCTCATGGATTAGACACAAGAAATTTGAGAAGAGAGTTGAACTCTGTTGTATCGAGGGCCTCATTATGGATTATTATTATGATTCGTCGATAGACATTATGGATTCACATAATGTGGCATATATTAAAACTTTGGATCGTGAGAAAGTTGTGTTACTTTGGAATGGAGAATCTCTTTGGCGATTGAAAAGCTATGCCTTATGGATCTCATCGGGAGATTGAAACACGATTTTTTTCCACACCTTTGCTAACCAACAAAAGACCCATAAAGCTATATGGGAGATTACTGATGAGGATGGTGTAAAGTTCACTTGTTAGGAACCTGTGTCAACCCTTCTCTTTACTTGGTTAGTATATTGTTGTTGGACGCATATGCTTTGTAAGTGATCCCGTGAGTATATTGTATAATCCCACATTCTTAGTATATTGTTGTTGGATGCATATGCTTTGTAAGTCATCCTATGAGTATATTGTATTATCCCACATTCATGGGGAGTAATAGTCGTTTAGCTTAGACTTAGTATATAAGTACGTGTTGAGGCCAATGAAGGCATCCACGAGTTATTTGTATTGAGCTTGCTCAAAGGAGGTTGCCCCCTCGAAGTGGCTTGCGATCAATAAATCCCTTATGTGTTCTGCTATTTCTGATATATCGTGCATTTTCGTCATTTAATTACTAGAGGTTCCCCACATCCGGTATCAGAGTACTTTCTAAGGCTCGCTGGGTGGAATTTTTGCCAAATTTTTTTTTTGCAGGGGCTTCTAGGCTCTGTGATTATTGCAGTAGTTCTTTTTCTTTACATCTGTATTGTTTCTTTCAATTGAAGGTTCGAATCCGTGAATAATCCTTATCCACTTAACTATGGGAAATACCCGGGCATAGCCCTAAATCTCATTGTGAGGAGTACCACAGGAACCCCGAAGTATATAGCCCATTGAGAGGACATGCCAGCGAAAAGGGAAATGGCCCCTACCTGATTGACAGGTTCTCACCCATGAGGTAAACTAAGAGCTTTCATTTGTGGCAAAGTGATTATTGGTTTTACATGAGTTGTGGAGTGAGGGGTACTGCCCCAATACACAAGTTGTTAGACATCATTGGTATCCGAGTGAATCCCCTAAACCTTTAGGAATTTGAGCATACTTGGGGTCCATTTCTATTGCCGGCTGATAAATAGCAGATTACATTTGTTCAGAGACATTGCAGATCAATTCCGGAAAAAAAAAAAGAGTACAAATTTCTGTTTTTTTGCCATATCTTCTTTGCTTTAGCTTTGTTTCCCTTGAAAATTCACTGGAACCCCTACACTTCCATTATGTATATTTCCTTCCTGATGACCCTATCCCAAATTCCACTTCCTGAAGCCAGAAATCCCACATCTGTCTATTTTTAGGGTTTGTCATAACTTCTTCGATTTTCACCCAATCGCCTTCAAATTTTGCCACAGTGTTCATTTCCTATTTATGCTTATTTGTCCCTCTTGGACAAATTTTATCATTCTTTCACCCCGCTTATGAAATCTCCATTTTCTGCTTCCTTTGTCCATTAGAAAGTGTCCAAACCTAGTCAAACCCTAATTATCCATCAGAGTTTTTCCCAAATCCAAATTTTCCTTTAGTAAAGAAGTTTTTGTTTTTGTTTTTCTACCCATTCTCCCCTTAAAAAAACACCTGGTTATGGTTGTCACCAGCGCAGGAGCAAAAAACATAAAAGAAAAAGTTGCAGCCCTCAAGACCAAAATCCAAGATCTCGATGAAAAAATTATCGGCCTCCGTCTTCAACATTCATCTATGAACAATAGACGAGAGCTAGAGTCTTTTGCAGATACTGGGTTCTCTTCTTCCAACAATTTTCGTGGGCCGAAGCTTGATTTTTCTCGCTTCAATGGTGATGATCCGACTGGATGGATATACCAAGCAGAACAATATTTCAGTCTGCATAATACTTTTGATGTCAACAAAGTTCCACTTGCATCCTTTCATTTGGAACATGAAGCCCTTCAATGGTTTTGTTGGTACATCAAGGCTCATGAAGAGCCAAAATGATGTGATGAACCTGCAATAATAAATTAATGCAAATACACGAGATATCAGAATTAATAGAACAGAATCACTTTTATATTGATCACGGGCCACTTCGAGGGGGCAACCTCCTTTGAGCAAGCTCAATACAATTAACTTCAAGGTGCCTTCAATGACCTCAACACACACTTATATACTAAGTCTATGCCCAATACTATGAGTCAAAACCATGGGACATATAATACTATGGGACGACTTACAAAGCATATGCGTCCAATACTATGGGCTAATATAAACTACGGACCAGCAAATACTACGGGACGACTTACAAAGCATATGCATCCAACAACAATATACTAACATAGTAAAGAGAAGGGTTGACATAGGTTCCTAACAAATGGACAGATTTTTGCCAACTCCTTTTGCAACGATTTGGTCCTAGTTCTTTTGATGACTTCACAAGAGCACTCACTAAACTTCGCCAAATTGGCACTATGAGAGAGTATTAGACATAATTTGAGAAACTGGCCAATCACACAGACGAATTTCTTGATGAATTCTACAGGAGTTGTTTTGTCAGTGGTTTGAAAGATGCAATCCAATCTGAGGTTAAAATGTTCTGTCCCAGCACAATTATGGAAGCCCTATGGTTGGCTAAGTTGGAGGAGGACAATATCACAACCCAACAATGCTCCAAATCCACTTTTGTTCCATTCAGAAATATGGTTTCCCAATGACCTCCCATCACGCCAGCTCCTAGAGAAACAACTATCAAGCATTTGTCTGAAGCAGAGATGCGGACACATAGAGAAAAAAGGCTTTGTTATAATTGTGATGAGAAATTCACTCGGGAACATAGATGTGTTGAGAAAAAGATCTATCTCTTGGATGTGGATTCTCTACCTGCAACTGAAATTGTTGAAGAAGCTCGGGATACAATAGATGATCAGGTCAACATTCAACAACTGCATGTTGACCCTCCTTCTTAGGACGACCAACCAGAGATATATCTCCATGCTTTAGCCGGAGTCAAAACCCCACAAACAATGCGGGTCTAGGGTTACTTCAAGAAGCTCCCTCTTACAATACTCATTGATTCTGGTAGCACTCATAACTTTATTGACCCTCAGATCACCAAACAAGCTGATTGTTTTGTCCATCCTTGCTCCACATTTGAAGTCATGATTGCCAATGGGGGCACCTTACCTTGCAAGGGGAAGTGTCGCAATGTGCATATCTCTATTGGAGATTATAAGCTGTGCTCCGACATGTTTTCCTTTCCCTTAGGTGGATGCGATGTGGTTTTGGGCACTCAATGGTTATGCACACTTGGCCCCATCTTATGGAATTTTGTTGAACTTTGGATGCAGTTTTCAGTCAATGGAAAAAAACAAACATTGAAGGGCTTACAACTAGGGTCTTTCAGTATCATCAGTTCATATCGCATGGAAAAATTCCTTAAGAAGAATTCACATGGTGTCATCGCTTAGCTCCATTCCATTCAGATGCACCCATCAACGGTTTCCACTACTCCTTTGGAGTGCTTTGGATCTACAACAAATTTTGGATAGATATGCATGTGTCTTTTCTAAACCAGTGGGATTGCCACCTTCAAGACCAGAGGACCATCGTATTCAGCTCCTTCCTGGAAGCGCTCCTCCCAACATCAGGCCCTATCGTTACCCATTTCACTAAAATAAAAAGATTGAGATGCTCGTTAAGGACTTACTAAAGCAAGGTATTATTCGCCCTAGTACCAGTTCCTTTTCTTCACCAGTTCTTCTTGTCCAAAAAAAAGATGGGTCATGGCACCTCTGCATTGACTTCTGAGCACTTGATCACATCACAATCAATGATAAGTTTCCAATTCATGTTGAGCTTCATGGTGCTCATTTTTTCTCCAAGATGGATCTACGTTCTGTGTATCACCAAATTCGGGTTCATGAGGATGATATCCATAAAACATCTTTTCGCACACATGATGGCGACTATGAGTTTTGGTCATGCCCTTTGGCCTCACTAATGCTCCTTCCACATTCTAGGCATTGATGAATAAAATATTTCGGCCCTACTTGTGGAAATTCATTCTGGTCTTCTTTGAAGATATCCTCATCTATAGTAAAACATGAGTTGAGCATCTCCAGCATATGGATCTTGTACTACAACTTTTCTTTGATCATCATCTCCATGCCAAACAGTCTAAATATGTTTTTGGACAGGAATAAGTAGAGTATCTTGAGCATATTATTTCAGCACAAGAGGTTCGCGTGGATCTTGACAAAATAGATGCCATGAAAAGTTGGCCGCATCCTCAGACACTCAAGAGCCTTCGTGGTTTTTTGGGATTGATTGGCTACTACTACAAGTTTGTCAAGGATTATGGGAAGATTGCAGCTCCATTAACTGCTCTATTGAAAAATGATGCTTTTACATGGACGCATGTTACTGAGTGTGCATTTGACAAGATGAAACAAGCTATGTGTACTACACCTGTTCTAGTTATGCCCAATTTTTCCAAGCCCTTCACTATTGAGAGTGATGCTTGCGACAATGGACTTGGTGATGTTCTCCTTCAAGATGAACATCCCATTGTGTTCACTAGCAAAGCCCTTTTCCGGTAAGAATTTAGTCACTTCTACATATGAGAAGGAAATGATGGCTATTTTGCATGCAATACAGAATTGGCGGCCATACCTATTAGGGAATCATTTCTGCATCAAGACTGATCATCAGAGTCTAAAATATTTCCTGGAATAATGAGTTTCCTCCCCAACACAACAAAAATGGGTTAGCAAACTCATGGGTTATGACTATGAGATCACTTACAAGAAGGGTAAGGACAAAATTGTGGCAGATGTTATTTCTTGCACATTTGATGACCAAGTTTATCTTTCAACTATTTCTATGCTTGTTGCAAATTGGTTGCAATCTGTTCAGCATGGCTATGTCAATGACTCCTCATTATCTCAAATCATCCAACGGTTGGCCAACAACCCTTCTCTTGTACCGCATTACTCTGTTATGGTGCTTCCTTGAGATACAAGGGTCATTTGGTGCTTCCCCGGAGCACAGATCTTCAACATGTTGTCTTCTATGAACTCCATGCTTTTCCATCGGCAGGGCACTCTGGGTTCCTCAAAAGGTATGAGCGGGCACGACGTAACTTATTTTGGCAGGGAATGAAAATGACAATTCAACAGATGGTGGTTGAATGTGATACCTACCAATGCAACAAGGGTGAAGCGACACTCCTTCCGAGATTGCTCAAACCTTTCCCATCCCTACACAGGTTTGGACAGATATTTCTATGGATTTCATTGAAGGGCTCCCTAAATTTGGAGGGAAGAAAATGATTTTGGTTGTGGTTGATCACCTCTCCAAATATAGTTATTTTTGTGTCCTCAACCATCCCTATACCGCCTCCTCAGTCGCATAGATTTTCCTGGACCAGATCTCCTGTATTCATGGAATCCCTTCTTCCATTGTCTTAGATCATGATGCAACTTTCAACAATCATTTTTGGACAGAACTATTTCGACACACTAGCACCAAACTGAAGATGAGTTCAGAGTATCACCCACAAATAGATGGTCAGATTGAAGTTATCAACAAATGTTTGAAACTTATCTTCGTTGCTTCACCTCCGAACAACAACATCAGTGGGAAAAGTGGCTCCCTCTCACTGAATGGTGGTGCAATACCTCCTACCACACTGCATCTAAAATGACTCCATATGAAGTAGTCTATGGTCAGGCACCGCCAGTGCTTCTTCCATACACCCCCAACAGTTCACCAGTTCATGAAGTTGACATGTTCTTCGAACCCGAGATTAGATTCTTCGCATTTCGTAGGACAATCTTCACATGGAAAGAAATCGAATGAAACAACAAGCCGATCGACACCATTTTGAGTGCACTTTGCAAGTAGGTGATATGGTTTTTCTTCGTCTACATCCTTACAAGAAATCCTCCCTAAAACTCAAAGGGAATCATAAGCTAGCTCCAAATTTATATGGGCCATATAAGGTTTTTCAGAAGATTGGGTCTGTTTCTTATCAATTGGAACTTCCTCCTTCTTCCCACATTCATCTAGAATTTCATGTCTCTTGTCTAAAGAAAGTTCTCCGCATCAACATTAGAGCACAAACTGTTTTACCAGAACTGGATAATGAAGGATCCATCATTTTGGAGCTGGAGGCCATCCTCAATAAGCACACTCGTCAGTTTCTCTCTTGATCCATCACAGAAGTATTAATTCAATGGCACGGAATGCAACCAGAGGATGCTACATGGCAACCACTCCTTCAGATTCAACAACAATTTCCACATCTAAAGCTTTGAGAAAGAATATTTTTCTAAGGGGGAGGGGATGTTAAGAACCCTTGTCAACCCTTCTCTTTACTTTGTTAGTATATTGTTGTTGGACGCATATGCTTTGTAAGTCATCCCGTGAGTATATTGTATTATCCCACATTGTTAGTATATTGTTGTTGGACGCATATGCTTTGTAAGTCGTCCTGTGAGTATATTGTATTATCCCACATTCATGGGGAGTAATAGTTGTTTAGCTTATACTTATTATATAAGTACGTGTTGAGACCAATGAAGGAATCCACGAGTTATTTGTATTGAGCTTGCTCAAAGGAGGTTTCCCCCTCGAAGTGGTCTACGATCAATAAATCCCTTCTATGTTCTGCTATTTCTGATATATCGTGCATTTTCATCATTTAATTGTTGGAGGTTCCCCAAACCACTTCTCATCTTGCTATTGAAGATGTTGCTTCAAAATATTTTTGGAAATTTTTTGAAAAACCTGCTAGTTCCAACTTAGAGGCTCAATTGCATATTCTAAAATTTAAGCCGCGTCTTTTCTTGGTGGGGGACAATATTTCGGTGGGAAAAGTAGTCACATTAGTTGAAGTTGAAGGTTTCCTTCGGAAGATGGCCAAGGAAAAAATCCTTGGCCCCGATGGATGGTCAGTTGAGTTTTATCTTCAATTTTTTGATATACTTGGTAATACTCTTGTTCAGGTGGTGGAAGAAGCTTGCATTTCTGGGTGGGTTCCTAATGGAGTAAATGCTACATTTTTAGCATTAATTCCCAAGACTTTAAATCCCAATAATTTTCAGGATTTTCACCCCATCTTGCTATGTAACCTCCTATATAAGATCATATCTATTAAGATCTTAGCTGATAGACTGAAGGGAGGTCTTTCTAAGGGTATATCTAAGGAACAATTTGGCTTCCTTCATCACCAGCAGATTTTTTATGCCATTGGTGTGGCCCAAGAGACTATTCACACTGCTAAAGTCAAAGGTAGACAATCATTGGTTTTGAAACTTGACTTGGTGAAGGCGTACAAAAAAGTGGTATGGCCCTTTCGGTGGCTGATACTACTGAATGTTAGGCTGGATTGTGGGAATACTCAGTGGATTATGGGATGTTTAACTTCGGCAAATTTCACGGTTCTGATTAATGGTAGTCCCTCATGTTTCTTCGAAAGCTGTTGTGGGCTTCGTCAGGGATGTTTGTTGTCGCCTTTATTGTTCCTACTGGTGATAGAGGGATTGAGTAAAATGATCGGTCATGCAAAGCTGGGAGGTAAATTTACAGGTATTAAAGTTTAATCAAATAATTATATTTCCCACCTTTTATTTGTTGACGGTGTATTATTATTTGGCATTAGGAATAAGCATAGTGGCAATGCATTAAGTAAATTCGTGATTGTTTTTGTTGTTATACTGGAATGGAGATTAGCTTGTGTGAAGAACCTGCAACAATTAATTGATGAATACACGATTGATTAGATCATAGAATATTTTTATTGATCGCAAGCCACTTCGACGGGGAAACCTCCTTTGAGCAAGCTCAATACAAAATAACTTCACGGTGCCTTCATAGGCCTCAACACACACTTATATACTGAGTCTAGGCGCCAATACTATGGGTCAAAACTATGGGCCAATACAAACTATGGATTAACAATACTACGGGCGACTTACAAAGCATATGCGCCAAACAACAATAACACAAACTATGGATCAACAATTACTACGGGATGACTTACAAAGCATATGCGTCCAACAACAATATACTAACAAAGTAAAGACATGGGTTCCTAACATCCCCTCTGTTGGCTTGGTTTTGCAACCAAGCTTTGTGCAATGGGCACCTATCAACAATGTGATAGCAGTTTCAATATTGAAAGCAAAAACAATTATAAACAAACTCTAAATCTAAACTAGCATGTGCATATAACAAATAATTTTTTTTTAAAAACGATTCAAGAACAAGAAATAAAAGAATAGGTGTTTTGTATTAAGATACCTCAAATGGTGAGGATTTGTGTTGAGCAACTCCCAAGGTGAGTAGCTCCAAGCTCCAAAGGTCTCTTCTCCAAGATGCTGAAAAAGGCCAAAAGTCTCATGAGAGATTTTGACAACATGAGGATAGGATGATGGATGGATGGAAAGTGAGGAGCCCCTACCATCGTTTTATGGTTTTTGGTGGTGGGGAATACCATTATGGTTTTGAGGAAACCAATGGTATTGACCAACATGGTTTAGGTACTTTTTCCCTCCTTTTTCCTTTTTTGAATATTTTGAATATTTTTATTCCCTTTTTAATATTTTTGGGAATTCTGGACCCTTTTTTAGGGTTTTTTATGCTTTTTGAGGAAAAATATTCATTTTGAGGGGAAAAAGGGGTGTATTATAGTCTTTTGGTGACCTTTTGATGGCTTTAGAGGCTCAAATGGTGGAAAAGTGGACAAATGGGTCATGTGAATAAGGAAATGAGCTAGTGAGCACTTTTTGGGTGTTAACAGATTGCCCCCTGATGTGTGAGGGCAGGAGCTCATCGTATGGCCGATAGACATCATAGTTCTTTTGTCTTTTTCCTGGGGTTTGGGGAGGAGAAGAGACCGGTTGGAGACTAGATCCACGGCCCTTGGAAGTCGCAAAACAAACAATATTACATGGCCTCAATATGAATGAGGAATAATTTCTGATAATGGACGAGGCGGACATACCCATGCTCGTATCAAGACATATACATAACAATTAGTCCCAAGAAGGGGGACCTGAATAATACATAAAAAATCTGTTGGTACATCATGATTTTCCAAAGGGGACACTATTTTGGGATGTACTCATGATCATGACATGATTGATCTCAATAACTAATACCCTGGAATAAAGCGACAGTCGTTCTGAACAAGGTCTCAGAAGGGTTGATGAACTGCTGAATCCAAAGGTGTCCAACATCTGTAGGGACTCAATGACTCTGAGTCAACTCTGAGGAGTATATGTAACTGTATACTCGAGGGAGTATAAAATTGGGGTACATCTGAATACTGTCGCCATGTGCAACCCAAATATCTATAGAAAAAATGTACCTGGTTGTTTCCATAGGTAGACTCTCAAATGTGGAAGAGTTAGGTGGTATTCGGGGTCTTCAACCAATAACTAAAAGGACCAATACCCTGTGCGAGTCTCAACGATGCGATCAAGGTGTTGAAGTCAAGCATGTGAGAAACAACCATTTGGAGAGGTACTGAGGACTCTTCTCGAAATGATTCGTAAGCACTCATCATAAATGGTGATGAGTCCAAGACACAGGGACCTCTAGGTCTATCCTCTGGAATAAATTTGGTTGTCGTCGATAGAGGGAGACCAGCAACTGACAAGGCAATCATGTTTCCTTGATAGGAGCCTGAGGTGTAGAATTGAAGTGTGGTAGTATTGATGGTAGGACTGACATACTTGTGGGTTTGGGAAGTAACTGGGGTCATAGAAGTGGTAGACTCAAACTTCCTTTGTTTAGAGCATGATGACATGGTTGACTTGGTAGCATAGGGAACTAAATTGTAGGTGTGGGGATCATAGCTTTTAGGGACTGAAGGGTATGTATTGACTCTGGGGGGGTTAAGCTGATGGGTGCTGTCGAGGGATTCTCAGGGTGACATACTGCAGAATACTCTGAACAAAGCCGGCCAAAATGGGGAAGCTACCATATAAGTAGACGTGATCTGTTTTGTGTCGAGAAGCACCATTGGGTCCTTATTCGTAGTTTTAATGAGATCCAAGAAGGGATAAAAGTGTGCTCTGAAATGGTACTGTCCTGTGGATTTTGTGAGCCCAGGACTGTTCGTGCTCATGGGTGCTTTCATTTTTGAGGAGTCTGAAAACGATAAGAAGACTCTGCAGTGGTTGTGAGTACCGTCCTGTGGGTTTTTACGAGCCCAGGATGGTGATTTCTCGTGGTCGCTTTCATGTTTAGAGAGTCTGAAAGCGGTAAGTGGACTCCATTGGTGTTCTTTTTCGTAAGTTAGTCTCCAAGGCCTGAAAAAGCATAAAATGATGCAAATGGAGAACTCTTCTAGCCGATGTGACTAGAGTATTTCTTTTTTGTAATTAGTCTACAAGGTCTGGAAAATGGGTAAACTTCTACCATGTATACGCCCTTTCAGATATGTTTAGCGAGCATGAAATGAAGCAAGGTTGCTCGGCGATCTTTTCATTGTTTTAGGAGTCAGAAAAGAGCTTAATAGAAACTCCCTAATTTCCTTTTTCGTAAAAGGGATTGCTCGGCCTGAAAAAAGGGGTAAAACTATACCGAACAAAAAGGGATTGATGAGAGCGAGAAAAGGTCTCAAGCATCATCATGAGTGCGGAATACTGAATCCGATGACATAAAGATTGTCAAAAAGGGGGCAACGGCCAATGTGGCACACAAGCTGAGGTGATGAGTGGCATTTTGAAAAAATGCCCAAAAATTATGGGGTGAGAGCGAGAAATTATCTCAAGCATCATCACGAGTGTGGAAAACTGAATCCGACGATATCAAACTTGTTAAAAACGGTCGACGATCGATGTGGCACGTAAACCGAGGCGACGAGGGGGCATGGGAAAAATGCTCAAAAAATTTGTGCATGAGAGCGAGAAATGATCTCAAGCATCATCACAAGCGTGGAAAACTGAATCCGACGATATCAACCTTGTCAAAAACGGACGACGACCGATGTGGCATGCAAACCAAGGTGACAAGGGGGCATCGGAAAAATGCCCAAAAAATCTGGGCATGAGAGCGAGAAATGATCTCAAGTGTCATCACGAGCGCGGAAAATTGAATCCGGCGATATAAGACTTGTAAAAAATAGAGAACGACCGAAGCGGCACGCAAATCGAGGAAACGAGGGCGTGAAAAAATGGTCAAAAAATGGACCTGGTGAAAACAGGAAAAGGAAAGGACTATCATGAAGTTCTCGCTATGCTGATTCCAACGATACCAACGGTTTAAGGAACAGATGTCGTATGATACCGCAATGGTTGTTTGAAAAATGGTGAAATTTCTATAAATAGGGTGTGGGGCCCATATGACGTGTCATTGTTACGTGTGAGTTTGGCAGAGCAATCAGAGCTCTTTCTTGATTTTCGGGAGATTTGATTGTTGGTGTTCGATTCCGTGAGTTTTAGGTAACCTTATTCGCCTTAGCCTTTTTAATTATGTCTTTTTTGGTTAGCGGCGGGCCCCCGAAGGCCGCAAAATTCCATGTTGGCCTTCCAACGTGGAATATCGCGGGTTTCGCGTCTTTTTCTGCGATAAGCATCGCGGGTTTGGGGCTGACAGTCACGATGTTCATCGCGGTTGTTGGGATGAAAGTCACGATGTTCATCGCGACTATGGGGTTGATAGTCACGATGTTCATCGCGACTGTGTGGTCAAAACCCGCGATGTTCATCGCGGGTTCTTGGATGAAAGCCACGATGATCATCGCGGCTTTTGATGGAAAATCCATAATGGAATTTTTTGAAATTTTTTTTTCTGGTTCTAAAAAATTTTCTTTGTTTTTTGGCAGGATGTTGAGGAGACCATTGGTGTCATGGCGAGAGCGGGAGATGGAGGAGGATTTGATGATTTGGATTCAGACCGATCAGGGGGTCCGACAGGCTTTGGCTGTGAGTGGGCTCCTGAAGTTCGCTCACATTCCACCGATGCGTTCAGTAGGACCACTACTGAACAAATTGGTGAGTCTTTGGGTCCCTGCAGAGGGTGCGTTCATTGTTGAGGGTGAGAGGTTAGAGATCACTCTTACTGATGTATACTTTCTTACCGGGTTGCCTTGCTTAGGGGAGGTAGGGGATCTTCTGCCAAGGATCCCGGCAGGTTTGGATATCGAGGATCTCCTGGAGACCTTCTGTGTTGTTGGGGCGATTGTGCAGAATAGTGCTTTGATCCTGAGATCTTTGCAGGAGTGGGACATGCGGGCTGTTGGGGCTTGTGTTCTGCGGGTGTTGGGTGCCGCGGCGCCGCATCGTTTGTCGGGGGGACAAATGATGATGGTGGATTCTATGCTGAAGGGGACCTACTATGCGTGGGGTCAGATGTTTTTGGCTGGTGTTCGGAGAGATCTGGACAAGGTCAGTCAGGAGGGGGGAGAGTTTTGCTATGCCTCCTTCCTGTGTTGTTTCTTCTTTCAGCGGGTACTAACTTTGCAGCCACAGGTGCTGGTTTGAGACGGGTTGGTGAGCGAGCCGCGAATGGTGCGGTGGGGGCAGATGATTCCCCATGGTGGTGGTGGTATCCGAGGGTTCTTTTCACAGGATATGTATGAGCAGTGGGAGCAGATCCCCCTGCTGATTGATGACTATCCATATGCCGATATGGATTATCGAAGAGATCCGGAGATGCCTCGAGCCCAGGGACAAGCCTGGGGTTTAGATGTTATGTTTTTGTGTTTTGTTCTCTACTATATCATGTGTTTTAGATGTGTTTGTTATGATTATAGTTAGATATTTATATGATGGTTCACTTGCGTGGTTGTGCAGATGTTGGTCCTATACCACTGACCGACCATGTGGTTCGTAGGGGACAGGCGATGGTGGTCATTCCACCTCCTGTAGCGGTACCCGCCTCCTCATGCTCGAGGAGTTGGGCCTTGCGGTCGAGGAGCTGGGCCTTGATATGATGCCGTGGAGGGTGTCCGAGAGACACTAGACATGATCCTGGCAGGATTGCCAGAGGATGGGTGGAGGGATTTGGATCGGGACATCGTCGAGCATTGTTTCGATGCGCCTCGTGAGTGGCGCTCAATCTTGCTCAGAGCAGCATTGTTGGTGGCTGAGCAGCATTGGATGGGGTTCGGCATGATCCGGCAGGGCCGGTGGAGGGGAGGATTCGGGTGCGAGATGATCCAGCGGGGTCGGCAGAGAGGAGAGTTCGGGCTTGGCATGATCCAGCGGGGCCAGCGGAGGTGGCGCCAGAGGAGCCTGGAGACCATGATGATTAGATGATCTTGTATCTGCCCCCAAATGCTGATGAGCATATGGGGAAGTACCTTTTTGTACGACTGATGTATTTTTGTATATTGGGTGCTGAGGGCACCTATGATATGTTTGACTATATTATGATGTATATATATATATATATATGATTTGGTATATAGTCGTGTATGCACATGGATGCATTTATTGTCTATTTGCTTGCCCGTGGAGGCATGTTTGATTTTCTCTATGCCCGTGGAGTCACATGTTATGCACGTGGATGCAACATTTTGATTTTTGTATATGCCCGTGGAGGCACATGTTATGCACGTGGATGCATTTTTGTTTAAGCCCGTGGAGGTACATTTGTGTTTACTATATGGTTTGATTGGTGTGCCAGTCAAGAATGTTGTTGGCCATATGGTCTGCTACACTGTTGAGATTCCTTGGGACATGTGTGAATGAAATGGATTCAATCTGTCGAACCATTTGTTTAGTGTGCAAGAATTTTCTGAAAAGACAGGGATCACGTACCTGGTAATCATTGTTGAGATGGGAAACAAGGAGTTGTGAGTCCAAGAAAACGTTAAGGTGACTTATGCTCATTTGGAGAGCTGCGGCCAGGAGATCGGTCACGACATCATATTCAGCTTGGTTGTTGGTGGCGGAACCTACGCACACTTCATCGATGTGGATCAACTCATGTGAAGGGGAATATATTACCCAAGTTGCGGAGGTCGGATTGGGGGACCAATGGCTTGCACCATCAGCGAAACTGACATAGCAGAGTGGAACAGGATCCATCTATGGTCATGCAGAAAAAAAACAAATATTTAGGTTTTTTGAATTTTTTGTGAAAAACAAAATAAGACTGTACAATAATGGATGGTGGTGTCCGTCACATTTTCTATGGGTAAAATCGCTTGAGGTACAACCCATTGCATGGGTTGCGTAGGGGGTTGCCTTCTGAATAAGTTAGAATGTATGCCCCTTGTCCGAGGCAAGTGTGTATAATGTATGGGCCTTACCACATGGACACAAAATTTCCTTTTCCGGTTTTGTCATGAGCTTGATCATAAGCGAGGACAAGGTCACCTTCAGTAAAATTTCTTGGGTGGACATGTTTGTCGTTCCTCAGTTTGGATCGGTTCTTGGCTACTTCCATGGTTTGGAGGGCTATGCACCGATCTTCATTGGCTTTCTCCAGGAGTAGTAAGCATTGCTCAATTGGGGAAGTGTCCGGTAGGAGTTCAACGGCCATATGTAGGGATGGAATCTGGCACTCGATGGGGAGGACGGATTCAACACCATGAACTAGATGGAAAGGGGTAAAATCGGTGGTGGTTTTGGTTGACGTGCGGTATGCCCATAGTGCCGAGAAGAGCATGTGGTGCCAATTTGATTTGTGTTTGTCCACAGTGCGCTGGAGGATGGTCTTCAAAATTTTATTAATCGCTTCGACTTGGCCATTTCCTTGGGGGTAGTAGGCAGAGGAGAAATGGTGTTCAAATTTCAGTAAGGTTGATAATTCTCTCCAAATGGCATCTTCGAAGTGAGACCCATGGTCTGAGACGAGTTGATTTGGCACTCCAAAACGAGAGATAACATGGTTGAGGAAAAAATGTGCTGCGGTGTCGGCTTTACAATTGTAAGTTGGCATGGATTCCACCCACTTGGTGAAATAATATACGGCCACAATGATGTATTTATGACCGCTGGCTGACGTGGGATTGCAATCTAGGAAGTCGATGGCCCATTTGCAGAATGGTCCGACAGTGACGACTGGATGAAGGGGGGCGGGTGGGGTTCTTGCCTTGGGGGAAAAAAGTTGGCAGTTTTGACAATGTTTGACTGCGGTGATGCAATCAGTAAATAATGAAGGCCAAAAGTGACTTGCGCGGATGATCTTTTGGGCGGTGGCCATGCCAGAGAAGTGGCCTCCGTAGGCACCGCTATGGCAGTCATTAAGGACTTGTTCTGCCTCATTATGAGATAGGCAGCGTCGTAAGATGGTATCGACGCCGCGTCGATAAAATACATCTCCTAATAGGAGATATCGAGGGGCATGGTGTCGTATACGAAGGCGTCCGTCACGATCGATGTGGGGTCAAAATTTTTGTGTGTGGAGGTAGATTAAGATTTCACCGTACCATGGGTCGTCAGAAGAAATGATGAAAATGTGATCGTTGATGAGATCCGTTTGGATAGCGGCTGATGACGAAGAGGATGGGAGATCTGTGATGAGTTGAGCGAGTGCTAGGGCCTTGGTGCTCTTTGGGGTTTTGAAAGTTAGGTCGTATTCTTGCAGGATAATCACCCATTTAGCTACACGGCCTTGAAGGAGGCGACACGTCAAGAGGTAAACCATTGGATTGGAATTGGCTACAGCCATGGTGTGGCTCAAGAGAATGTAATTTCGCAGCTTTTGTACTGAAAAGACGACGGCGAGGGCCATCTTTTCTTCATGTGGGTAGGGAGGGGTGGGCCTGACAAGGTCTGGCTCACATAGTAGATGACATGCTCTTGGCGAGCAGTATCTTCTTGCACAAGAACTCCAGATACGACATGTTCGGATGCTAAAACATAGAGGGTGCAATCTTTTGTGAAATCTCGAGGAGAGATCAACGGGGTGTTTGTGAGTGCTTTCTTTAAGTCGGTGAAAGCTGTTTCTGCTTGTTGGCCCCATATGAAACAGGTATGCAGACGTAGTAGTCATAGGAAACCGTGGACCGTTGTGGCATAGTCAAGGACAAAGCGACGGAGGAATTTGTGTTAAATTTTGAGCATTAATTCACAATACTCTAGGATCTTTACTGAGAGAATAACATATACAATATATCAATGCATGACAATCACAATAACCATGACAAGCATCACAAGAATCAAAAGCATGAGAGACAAGAGACAAAGAGTTTCCGTGGGGAAAACCCTATGGTGAAAAACCGCACAACTTCCTCAGAGATAGAGAGAGCAATGGCTCAACCAAAGTACAACCAAAATACACTGAGATAATCTCCTAGTAGCAGATGATCCTCCTCCTCACTAGTGCGCCACTTTCTGAGTGAGAGTAAGATACTTTTCCGAGTGATCTAAATAGAGATCAACTGATCTCTATTTATACTAATCTGTTTGCCCAGTGACCTTATGGGGCCGACTTGTCTAGCTAAGTACATCCACATTATAATATATATTTCAGGGCCGACCCCACACATGGTGGTCTAATAACCCATCGGCAAGTACACACACTTGCGACACTTGTCAATCCACATGATGACACTTCCTTATAGAGGAATGACACATCTCTTATAAGGGTACAATAAATATATATAAAATACACAGATGAAATACATTCCGAAGTTACATATACATCAACACTCCCTCTTAACTAGGAAGGTATTTCTCGACACAGATCTGCTAGACAAGTCTTCTTCTCGGGATCATCGTCATTGATGCATCGTCATCATCATCGTCACTGCTGCTGCTATCTCAACCAATCTCTGACTCTACTCGTCATAGGAAGTTCTACAGAGCCAGTCCTTTTTCATACTGGATGTAGGTCCGCCACCTGTAGGTCTTCATCATCACTGGCCATACTGTGGAAATCTCAGGACTTATTACGTGCGTCACAAAACCTTAAAAGAGTCTCTTGACTAGCAAGAACTCTAAAGAGCATCTGAGGCCTTTTTCATCCTGTCCAGATCTCCAGGACTTATTACATGTGACCCCAAAACAAAACCTCGAAAGAGAATCCAAGGACTGATTACGAGCACAAGGCTCAACCTATCGTATCTCCCAGGGCACAAATTACATGTGGTCACCACAAAACCTCGAAAGAGCATCCCAGGACTGATTACGAGCACAAGGCTCAACCTATCAGATCTCCCAGGGCACAAATTACATGTGGTCATGGCAAAACCTCGAAAGAGCATCCTAGGACTGATTACGAGCAGACGGCTCAACCTATCGGATCTCCCAGGGCACAAATTACATGCCATAGGACAAAACCTCGAAAGAGCATCTGCCAGATATCCCAGGGCACAAATTACATGCCATAGGAAAAACCTTGAAAGACTATCTGCAGATCTCCCAGGGCACAAATTATATGTCCTCCTAAGCAAAACCTCGAAAGAGAATTTGCCAGATATCCCAGGGTACAAATTACATGCCATAGTCAAAACCTCGAAAGACTATCTGCAAATCTCCCAGGGCACAAATTACATGCTTATCTGCACAACCTGTTCCACGGCCACAGAGTATCAACCTGATACTCACCATCCATTATCCTAATGTACACATGATCATCCTGATCATCATCACTACAACATCCTGCTGCATGTCATCTGGAGCAACATCCTGAAGCTCGTCATCCATGATCATCCTGATCATATAATGCATCTACCTGATGCATACCAAGTATCTACCTGATACATATCATCATACATGATCCACCTGATCATACAGTGTATCCACCTGATACAAATACAAATACATGATACATATCACCATACATGATCCACCTGATCATACAATGTATCCACCTGATACATATATAGATACATGGTCCAAGCATCCAACATGATGCTTATACAAAATACATACACATGATCCAACCGATCATATCCAGCATCCAACATGATGCATACATACATACATAAAAATGATCCAACTGATCATATCCAACATCCAACATGATGCGTACATACATATACAAAAATGATCCAACTGATCATATCTAGCATCTAACATGATGCGTACATACATATATAAAAATGATCCAACTGATCATATCCAAGTAGTAACCAGAACATCATCCTGATTCTCGTCATCCAGCGCTTACATCCACAGCCATGTGAAGGATCCTCCTTCCAACATGCTTGGAATGGCTTCAGCAAATGTGTCCATCACTTCTTCCTCGAAGTGTCCTCGATCTGAAGAATGCCAAGCCTCTCTCTGAAGTACTCGAACTTCACCCTGGCTAGTGGCTTCGTCAACACATCTGCAATCTACTCGTCCGTCGCAACATATAGGAGCTTCATAGATCCTCTCTGCACCATATCCTTGATATAGTGATATTTGATCTCTATGTGTTTCGACTTGTCATGAAACATTGGGTTCTCGGACAGCTTCACACAACTTTGGCTATCACAGAAGATACCAGTAGCATCCAACGGCAGATCAAATAACTCAGACAGTAGCTTCTGTAGCCATACTGCCTCACAACTAGCTGAACAGGCTGCAACATACTCTGCCTCAGCTATACTCAGTGCTACGCAGGACTGCTTCCTACTAAACCAAGAGATCACACCTGATCCCATACTGAAGCAGCACCCAGATGTGCTCTTCCTATCTACAGCACTGCCAGCCCAATCTGAATCAACATAACCCTGCAGGTTAAACTTTTGATTCACCTCATACTTGAGCCCATAATCCACTGTACCCTTCAGGTACGTCAGAACATGCTTTACAGCAACCAGATGAACACTCCTTGGATCTGTCAGGAACTGACTCAATCTGTTCACGACAAAGCAACTATCTGGTCTCGTGTTCGTCAGGTACATCAAGGACCCAATCATCCGACGATACATAGAGACATCAACCGGCTCAGATGAAGCATCACATAGAAGCTTCAGATTCGATGCCATAGGTGTGGCCAGGGCCTTGCAATCCATCATCCTGAATCTCTTCAGGATATCTACTGTGTACTTCCCTTGACCAAGGAAAATTCCACCTACACTCTGCCACACCTCCATACCTAGGAAATAATACATCATTCCCAAATCTTTCATATCGAACTCAACAACAAGCTTCCTCTTCGTATCTGCAATCAATCTGTCATCTCCTGTTACAAATAAGTCATCCACATACAGGAGTAGAACCACAGGATTCCCTTCCTCAACCTTGTAATAAAGGTTGGAATCCGCTTTACTGTTGGTAAATCCCAAACTAGATAAGAAACTGTCCATCCTACCATACCAGGTTCTGGGAGCTTGTTTCAAGCCATACAAGGCTTTCTTCAATCTGCACACATATGACTCCCTGTCATGTATTTCAAAACCGAGTGGCTGCTCTACATATACTTCCTCTTCAACTACACCATTCAAGAAAGCAGTCTTGACATCCATCTGGTGTATTTTCCATTTCATTGCTGCAGCCAGGGCAAGTACTATTCTGATGGAAGTATACCTGGCTAAAGGTGCAAAAGTTTCTTCATAATCAATTCCCTCTTTCTGAGAGAAGCCATGGGCTACGAATCTTGCCTTATATTTCTCTACACTGCCATCCGCAGCATGCTTGATTTTGTAGATCCATTTGGAAGTCACAATAGACTTCTTTTATGGTCTTGGGACAACATCCCAAACATCATTCTTCATTATTGATTGGTATTCCTCAACCATGGCATCCATCCATTCTTTCTTTTCCGCTGCTTCTTCATAACTGGAAGGCTCTTTGTTCATAATGTCACAGAGTAAAGCAACATATCTGGTATGTGATCTGGTTCTCTTCTTTTCTCTGTGTTCTTCTTCTGGAATGCCAAATATTTCTGCATCTTGAATGAGCTCTCTAGCCCATGCAGGTTTCCTCTTGTGAGAGTTATCCTCACGGGGTGGATCTACATATTCTTGCGGATCTTCAAACTCACGGACAACTTCTGGAACTGTTTCAGTCATGGTAGTGTCTTGAAATCTAGTTTCCTTAGGTTCTTCATAAACTTCGATAGGTGCCTTCCTTGATTTGATGAATGTTGAGTTTTCATCAAATGTTACATCCCTGCTGACATCAATCTTCTTGAACCCTGGAAAGTATATTCTGTAAGCCTTCGAGCTTTCATTGTAACCCACAAAGATACCCTTCTTTCCTGAAGGATCTAGTTTAGTCCTCTTTTCCTTTGGAACATGAGTGTATACTAGACAACCAAATATTCTGAGATGACTGACTTCAGGTTTCTTACCATAAAAGACCTCTTCCGATGTCTTGTTGTCCAATATCTTGTGGGGTGTTCTGTTCTGCACATATACAGTTGTTCTAGCTGCTTCTTCCCATAGATGCATAAGTAGATCCTGGTCATGCAACATGGCCCTTGCTGCTTCCATGATAGTTCTATTCTTCCTTTCTGCAACTCCATTCTGTTGAGGATTATAAGGAGCAGTCAACTCCCTCTTAATCCCTGAATCACTACAAAGCTTCTTGAAGTCACCTGAGGTGAATTCTCCACCATTGTCGGATCTGAATGTTTTGATCTTCTTGTCAGTTTGATTCTCCATCAAGGTTTTGAATTCCTTGAATTTATCAAACACCTCATCTTTGTTCTTCAAGAAGTATACCCAAGTCTTCCTGGAGAAGTCATCAATAAATGAGACATAGTAAACATACCCACTCAGAGAACTGGATGACATAGGACCACATACATTTGAGTGGATGATTTCCAGGATGTCTTTTGCCTTGATTTCACTGCTTGGGAAAGCATTCTTAATGTTCTTACCTTTTGCACATCCTTTGCAAACACCTTCATGTTTGGTCTTGATTTCAGGAAGACCCTCTACAGCCTTGCTTGCAATTGGAAGTGCTCTATAGTGCATATGAGCAAGTCTTCTATGCCAAAGTTCACTTGGCTCCATGGATTCATGTACCATGGCATGTTCAGGTTGTCCCTTCAATTTATACAAACCTCCCTCTTGCTCTCCAATCACTACTGCATCATCTATGTTCTTTCCCTTTGGCCACATTAGGACTTGGCCATCCACAAATGCAACCCTCATACCTTTTGCATCCAATGCAGAGATGGAGAGTAAGTTCTTCTTGATCCCAGGTACATAAAGAACTTCTTTCATCTTCAAATATTTTCCAGAATCTAGGTTGTAGGAGGCTTCACCACTTCCTTTGATCGGGTATTGATAATCATCCCCAAGTTTCACCTTATGGGGTGATTCATGTTCAGATAGATTCACAAAAGATTCCTTAAACCCAGTCATGTGTTTGGAAGCCCCACTGTCAATCAACCAATCATTACAACCATGGGAGATAGTACCTGTGAGAGCAGAAATTATAACATATTCTTCTTCACTTGATGAGTCATCATCACTATTACTTTATGCCCTAGCCTTCTTCTTTGGGGGTTCATCATCTTCGGCAGCATGAGCATGATATCTTCTTTTTTTATTCTTCTTCTTCTTATTGAAGTTGTTATTGTTGTCTTTCTTCTTCTTGGGACAATCTGAAGCAAAGTGTCCCTTCTCATTGCAATTGAAGCATCTGAGATCTTTCTTATCTTTATGATAATGGTGGTGTGAGGATCTTCTATTATGAGATGATTCCTTCTTGGACTTGCCTTTCGTGGCATGTGCTGTGAGAGCTTGATCTTCATTTCCCATCTTTTCTTCTCGGGCCACAAGCCTAGCTTCTTCTTGAGAGCATTCTTCCCACAATCTGTTGAAGGAGATCAACTTCTTCCTTGCACAAATTCCTTGAATGAAGGAATCCGATGACCTGGGTAGGCCATTTAGAGTGGTCATCACCACTTCACCATTCTCCACCATTTCATCCACTGCTTCTAGTGTTTCCTTGATCTGGGAGACCCTTGAAAAATAAGATTGAATGGTTTCTCCATTCTGAAACTTTATTCCTTTCAATTGGTTCCACAGGGTCATCTTCCGATTTATGTTCTTCCCTTCAAATAGCTTGGTCAAAGAGTCAAACATCTCCTTGGGTGTCTTTAGAGAGGACACATGGGGTATGAGATGGTCTTTAATGGAATCAACAATGATTCTCTTTTCCTTGACCAAGTTCTTCTTATGCAATACCTTGGCCTCTTCATCCTCTAGGATAGGGATGTCTTCTTTCACATATGAGTCCAACTCATTCTCTTCCAGGATTAACCCAATCCTATACTTCCAAGCTCGGAAGTTATCAACTCCTTCAAGCTTATCCTCAAGCTTGGTGTGGTGAGACATCTTAAAGAGTACTTCAAATGGAAATAGAAAAGATTTAGATCTTACCACTTGAAATGATGAAAACTAGATCTGGTCTCGGATTAGGGTTTGTCGAAAAAACCCTAAAAATTCAAAATGTGAATTTCAATTTTCTGAAATGATAGAAAGATGCGCCTTGATGAGCGGATCAGCCTGGTGTATTCAGAATTTGAGATCAGCAAAGATTTACCCTTCATATTTTTCTTTTTGTCCTCCCAGGTTCACTGGGGAGAGCCCTGAATTAGGGTTTGCGTTTCTCGGAGATCTACCCAACCAAAAATCTCGATCCAAAGCTCTAAACTTCGATTTTTGCAAGGATCTTCCAGCTATGTCTTCAGATTTCAGAAATTCTTATTTTTGTGGAAACCCTAATTTTTAGGGACAAATCTAAAAATGCTCGGAATTGAATTCTGATTGGACAGATAGATGCGCCTTGATGAGTAGAGTCAATCTACTATACTGCTTTTCCAAAATCTGTGGAGAGAAACCCAATAAACAAGAAACGCAAGTTTCCATCACTGCAAAATGTTTTCTTCTCAGGTTAGCTCTGATACCATGTTAAATTTTGAGCACTAATTCACAATACTCTAGGATCTTTACTGAGAGAATAACATATACAGTATATCAATTCATGAAAATCACAATAAGCATGACAAGCATCTCAAGAATCAAAAGCATGAGAGACAAGAGACACAGAGTTTCCGTGGGGAAAACCCTAAGGTGAAAAACCCCACAACTTCCTCAGAGATAGAGAGAGCAATGGCTCAACCAAAGTACAACCAGAATACACTGAGATAGTCTCCTAGTAGCAGATGATCGTCCTCCTCACTAGTGCACCACTTTCTGAGTGAGAGTAAGATACTTTTCCGAGTGATCTAAATAGAGATCACCTGATCTCTATTTATACTAATCTGTTTGCCCAGTGACCTTATGGGGCCGACTTGTCTAGCTAGGTACATCCACATTATAATATATATTTTAGGGCCGACCCCACACATGGTGGTCTAATAACCCATCGGAAAGTACACACACTTGCGACACTTTTCAATCCACATGACGACACTTCCTTATAGAGGAATGACACATCTCTTATAAGGGTACAATAAATATATATAAAATACATAGATGAAATACATTCCGAAGTTACATATACATCAACAAGTTGGACCTCCCTTGAAGGCTTTGAAGTTGTCTTAATGTACGGGGTGACGGTAAGTCTACAATGCCTTGGACTTTCAAGGGGTCTACAGTGATGCCTTTTTTTGAAATGATGAACCCCTGCAGGCGACCTGATGTAACGCAAAAGACACACTTGAGAGGGTTCAAGCGGATGTTGTATTTTCGACAACGCAAGAAAACTTGTCGAAGGTTGTCTAAATGGTCAGATCGTTTCTTGGATCGAGCGGTGAGGTTGTCCAAATAAACTTTTATGATTCTGTGTAGATCGTGGAAGCAATAAGTCATGGCGCGTTGGAAAGTGGCTCCAGCATTCTTGAGACTTAAAGACATGACGCAATAGGCGAAGGTGCCCCATGGGGTAGTGAAAGTTGTCTTGTATTGATCTTCTTTACGAATTTTGATTTGGTTATATCCGGAGAAACCGTCCATAAAAGAAAGGACCTCATGTCCCGCACATTCATCGATTAGTTGGTCAATGAAAGGTGTGGGGAAGTTGTCTTTGGGACAAGCGAGGTTGAAGTCTCGGAAATCAGTACAAACGCGTATGGTGCCCACTTTTTTGTTTACTGGCACTAGATTTGAAACCCAGGTGGTGTAGGCAGTAGGATATATGAATCCTGCTTTTTGGAGTTTCTCAATCTCAGCCTTAACAGCTGGGAGCTTGGACGGGTGAATTGGTCGTTGTTTCTGTCGGACAGGAGGCACATTGGGCCAAGTGTCGATGTGATGTTCCACAATTTTGGGATCGAGGCCAGGTATCTCGGTGTAAGACTAGGCAAAGACATCATGAAACTCTTGGAAGATTTTCTTATATGAATGAGTTTCCGCTTGAGTGCATGATGTGCCTAGAGAGATGAGCTCAGGTTTTCCAGGTGTGGTGGAAATGTCGATTTGTATAATAGGGGAAATTTGGGACATGTTCCCCTCTTCGAAGGCATCTGGTGCTGGGATGGGGTCTTTGAACCAATCAACCTTAGTTGGTAGGAAATATTTTGATTCGACTGATAGCTGGTTTTCTGTGGTGGATGTAGACTCCTCAGCGAGGAAGTATGAGCGATGATGCATATCGTCCCAAGGGTAGTCCGGTGCAGTGAGTGTTTCTAGAATTTGCTCATCAATACGAAAGTAATCAGACCATAAATCAATGGGTTCTGGTTTGTATGTGGTTGAAATCATATAGATGGTATTGATTTCTTCCGAAGAAGATAATTTCAGAGGGTAGATCTCCTCGATGAGGGGAGGAGATATCTCTAAGTTGGCATTATTCATCTCGTATAAGGCTACTCTATAATCTGGGAGATCAGGGCAGTGGTGTGAATAATGGCCATAAATGCCGCATATCGCACAAGGGTGGTTAGTGCAGAGCGTTTTGTCGCGAGGTTGAGGAGGTGGCTCAAGTATTGCCATTGGAATTCCGGTGTCGTCATCCAACATATTCATGTGTTCTTGGAGTGCAGGTAATTGTGGACATTGATGAGTGGCATGGCCTACGTTGTCACACAATGAGCACTTAGGGGGAATGCGAATAGTTAGGGGTTTTTAGCTACCTTGGGGATTGCTTGGGGGGTGCGAGTTATGAGTCCAGTGTTATAAGCTGGTGGGCCTCTGCCCCCTGTGTTCCGTAACAGAGGTGGGGAATTTTTGGACGTTGATGCCGTAGTCACTATTGGGGGGGGTCTGTTTTGCAGATGAGCGACTAGAGGGGGTGGTTGGTTGGTAGTAGGGATAGGTTGTGCCGGTTGTAAAATAACAGTCGGAGTCAGTGGGGTGCTCGGAGCAGGTAAGTACCATATAGGTATCCCTAATGTTAAACCAGGAAGGTTGAGTGTAGCCATTACTGGTGAACTGACAACTCCGGAAAATGGGAACAAGAATGGGATAGTATGAATTGGCGTTGTGCCAATATGAGTAGGCACTGTGGGTGTTTGTGGTACTGACGAAGGCTACTGTGTGGTGTGCGACAGGGTGCACAAATCCGATGTTTTTGTTATCGGTAAATGTGGTGAGATCGATGGAAATGTGGAATTCATAGGTGACTCGGTGTAGATTCCAGGACCAATTGACGACACAAATCATGTTGGTGCAGTTTGAATGGTTTGTTCAATCATTGGTAGCACATTTTGAGGGGCTGCGGGGGCATTAGGATCATAATATGTGAGTTGATCAATCTTGATAACGCGTCCTTCATGTGGGAACATCATGAGGCGAAAAACAGATGAAGCCACTGCTTTCATTTTGTACATATAGCTATGTCCAAGAAGGAGGTTGTAGTCGAGCTGGGCATTGATCACTCTGATGCCGATAAGAACTAATTTGCCACCTAGTTCGAGCTAAGCATCCGTCGTAAGCTTGTAATGCCATGGTGGATGGTTGTAAAGCGGGGGAGCCAAGTTTCTGCCACACAAGGGTGGACATAATGTAGGTTGAAGCTCCTTCATCGATGATGCATCGATGCACAACAAGGTTTCGAATGTTTACTGATACTTGGAAAGCCAAATTTGATGGCAATCGAGGTTTGGCTTGGTCTAAGTCGAAAGCCATCATGTGTGTGTCGTCAGGGTCTACTCCTCCGATGGGGGATAGTAATAGTTTTCGTTGTGCAGGGCATGTTTTCAGTACCACTAAAGCAGACATAGCAGCGGGGGATTGTGCTAGGTATTCCATGACGTTATAATTGGATGCTACATGAGCATTAGGATTGTTGTTAATCCTTCGCAAAGGGATGCGAGGGATTTTAGGTCCTCCGTCCAACGGCATATTTGGTATGCATAGTGGTTGATTTGGTTTAAGGGAGGTGGATGCGTCAGTGGGAGGAGTTTCTGGGGGTGGGCCGTACTTATTCCTGCGAGTTTGAAGGTTAATGTCATTGGATGACATCATTAATAAATGGTGTGTGCCTGGATTCGTATGCTGATAATCAGTTGCAGCATAGGTGATTTGTTGCTGGGGTGCAGCAGATCCTTGTGGGGGATCCATAGGGAGAGTATTTAGTACTCCCTAGTTTGGCAATGGGTTTTGTAATATCATGGATTGCGGTTGAGTAAGTGGAGCTGGCTGTCCAGCGTGGCCCTGGCGTTGGGAATCATTAGCCCAAAGTTTATGTGCTTTCTCTAAATGGGGGCAGTTGTGAGTGTAGTGTCCATAGACTTCACATATAGAACATGGATGGTTTGTTCTTAGGTTATTGTTTTTTGGCTGCTTGGGATGATGATCAGGATTCTGGTTGGGAGGAGTAGCATTGTTATTATTTGGAGGATTGGGAGGTGGTGGATCTTGATTATGTTGTTGGTTGTTGCTGTGGTTACGTCCTCTTCCACGGTTTTGTTGTCCAACCTGGTTGCGTTGGTTGTTTTGGTGTTGGGCCTGATTGTGTTGTGTATACACTTGCCCTTGAGTAGTGGGAGGATTTTTGGGTGCCGCAGGTGCGGTAGCAGGTTGCGGTGGATAATAAGCTGGTGGGGCTGGAGGTGGTCCAGTTGCCTGCTGGGGTTGTTGGTAACCCTGAGCTATTGGAAGTGTTGGGTTAGCTGGTGTAGCTTGCTGTGGGTAATACATTGGTTGTGCCGGAAAATGAATTGGGTTCTAGGTGACCAGTTGGTTATAGTATGTGGGTGGTACATATGTCAATGGCGCTTGTCCATAGCAATGTTGTGGACAAGAGGGTCCATGAGTGTGATGAGTCTGATTCGTTGGAGCGTAAGAAGTTGTCGCTCCAGAATTAGATGTAGCCCTAGAGAGGTCTGGAGCATTTATGGTGCTCACCATGCTAAAAGGTTTATTTTGTGCCGTGACTTGGCCGATAATACCATCAGCGGCATGTGATGCCCCCGGAGCATCACCGCGTGAAGAATCACCTCGTGGGGCGTCTGGTATGATGGTGCAGAGATAGCCTGACTGGGCATAAATCAGGTCGAATTGCTGAGCTTTTAAGATAGCTTCTTCCTCTGACTGGGGCCGTTCGGAAGCTATGTCTTTGGCTATGAGGGGTAGGAGTGATTTAAGAAACCAATCCAAAAATATACGGTCATCCAGTTTTATCTTACAGAGGCTAAGACACTTGCGCCACTCATGGATATGGTCGGTGATGTGGGTAGCTGTGTTTTGTCTGCAAGACAATAGTATTTCAACTCCTGCATCATAGCGTATAGGTAGCTAGAAAAACTGAAGGAAAGTGGAGGCGAGAGACTTAAATGTGTGGTGGGTCCCATGTGGTTTTTCGATGTACCACTTGGCTGCGGAGCCAGTGAACGTTTGTTGCAACAGTCTTAGTCTAATGGAGTCATCCACTATGGAGTTAGATGAACACCATAGGTGAAATGACATTATGTGGTTTTGGGGATCCTCCCCAGGTTTTCCTTCAAACTTGGGTATGTCCGAGGAGAGCTTTGTAAGCATGGGTGGCCATGTAGGGTTGTGCCTGATAGGATCGTTGGTTAGCTTGGCTAGGTCTGGTAAGTTCAGACTAGCCATATAAGGTAAACTAGCAGATGGGTGTGGCGTAGTGACTGGGACATAACTATTAATGGTGGCATTATGTAGTGGTCCAGTAGCCCCTAAGGGTATGCTAGGTATTGAAGGTATGTGTCCTCCAACCGTTGTGGTTTGGGATGGGCCAGCGCTCCCAAGTGCGATATGGGTTGCAGAGGGGTTAGGAATAGTGCCAGGAATTCCTAGGATCTGGGTTGTGGTAATGAGAGGTGGTGTGATTCCTATGTTGGGAATACCCATAATAGGAGGTAGTCCTGTGTTGGGCATACCTAAAGGTGGAGTGGCCCCTATATTAGGCATGCCTAAAGGGGTTGTTGTTACCATGGATGGAACAGTAGTAGAAGGGTTTGTGGATGTATCTCCGATAGTATTGGTGAAAAGTGGGTCGTATTGTGATCCAGCCATGAGGTTGGTTGGTGATATTTCAGTAGGGTTTTCAGATTCAGCCTTAGAATCAGATGTAAAGTGAGGCATGTTAGAATCGGATGACTGTGTGTTTGGCCGATGATGTGTCGAGTCAGGGGAAAAGGATCTACGTTGATGATGTGTAGAGCCAAGTATACCGAGCTGAGGGGGTTCACCCTGAAGACGAAAAGATCATTTTAAATTCTCAATGGTGAGAAATATTTTTAAAAATTTCAGTGTAAGGTGGTGATGTAAAAAACTCGAAACCCTAATGCAACAATGAGTGCAAGAGGGGAGTGAAAAAATAAAGGCTCTCAGGACAACAACCAACCTCAAAAAGCACTTATTATAGCAGCTGTGCTATAATAAGTGGAGGGATGCAACAAAATTGGTCAGAATACCAAAAGTCAAACAGTTCCTAGAAAAAAGGGGTGTTACTAGACCAAAGGTGGATAATGTATCATGCAAACACCTAACTAGAAGTATTGTGAGTGAAAAAACGATATCCTCTACAAGGTGATGAAATCCAAGTTAGACAATATAGAGTGTTGAATCAGCGGCTAGATATCCCCCTGCCGGGAGGGATACCGGGTAGACAATCCTAAAGAGTGGCAACTAGGATACCCCGTTCATGACACGTTCGGTTGGGTGAATCTGCAGTTTGGTTCTATTGCCGCTGCACACCCTCTTGGGTGTACACTGAGAACTTTGAAAGGTATCCTTCGGTTACTGAATGGATTGAGGTATTCCACTCAGACTTCCGGAACCAGTCTGGCTACTTCAACCCTCCCAAGGGAGAGGCCTTCCCGATAAATTGGTTGATAACCGTGTCAAAATTATAAGGAATTTTGGTACCGTAGAGGACAACCACTATGTTTCAAATGTAATAATTGAGGGGTGTTATTGGAACACCTATCCCCTCAATTCTACCTTACTACAAAATTCTTTTAAGTGCTCCCCAAGTGGGGTTAAAATTTTGTTGAGTTTAAGGTAAATTTTAAGGCTCAGTTTAAATTATGTGGCAGAGTGGGTGTAGGTGTGGTATTTAAACTAAAATTGATTTTCCTCACTTGGGCGATTGATTACAAATGAAAGAAAAGACGCTTCCAATTTTGCAAAAAATAAAGGCGTTTTTGAAATGTAAATGCTTGAAAACACTATTCAAAAATAATGGATCTTTGAACTAATTTAAAGGGAAGCAAATAACATAAATATTTCAAGAAATAAATGGATCTCTTAAAAGTTGCTTGGGCAAAGTATTGAGCAAATAAATAGTAAAACCTTGATCTAAATAAAATGCAGAAAATCTTTCTTTCAATTACTGAAATTTTTTAAAAATACTTTTAATGGAGCATATATAAATAGTAAAAGATTTAATATGGCTATAAAAATGTAGGAAAATTAAAGCTGTAAAATATGCTAAATGGACAGAAAATACAGCAAAAACTATTTTAAAAAAATTCGCCGAATTCAAAAAAATTGCATCGTGGGTTTCGGCCGCGTAGTCGCGATGTGCAGCGTGGGTTTCAACTGTGAAGCTACGATGTGCAGCGCGGGTTTCGACCGTGAAGCTGCGATGTGCAGCGCGGGTTTCGGTCACACAATCGCGATGTGCAGTGTGGAAAATGGCCGCGAAGCCGTGATGTGCACCGCGTAAAATGGCCGCGAAGCCGCGGCGCACTGTGCGGAAAAAATCCGCGAGGTCGCGATGAGTAGTGCGACTGTCGGGCGAAAAGCCGCGAGGTGAAAGCCGAGAAAAAGACGCCGAAAAACGAACCCGAAAATAGAAATTTTAGGCTGTTAATGGAAATAAAAAGGGCCAAGATCTAGAACAACAATGGATCCGCTGTCTAGGATGGCAGATCTATGAATTAAAATGATTAAAACTAACAAAAACAAAGATCTAAAGCAAAAAACTGAGGTCTAAGAATTCGAAGCCAGCGAAGTCGCCAAAAACTATTGGCTTAGTTTTGCAACCAAGCTTTGTGCAATGGGCACCTATCAACAATGTGATAGCAGTTTCAATATTGAAAGCAAAAACAATTATAAACTAAATCTAAATCTAAACTAGCATATGCATATAACAAATAATTTTTTTTTAAAAACGATTCAAGAACAAGAAATAAAAGAATAGGTGTTTTGTATTAAGATACCTCAAATGGTGAGGATTTGTGTTGAGCAACTCCCAAGGTGAGTAGCTCCAAGCTCCAAAGGTCTCTTCTCCAAGATGCTGAAAATGGCCAAAAGTCTCCCGAGAGATTTTGACAACGTGAGGATAGGATGATGGATGGATGGAAAGTGAGGAGCCCCTACCACCTTTTTATAGTTTTTGGTGGTGGGGAATACCATTATGGTTTTGAGGAAACCAATGGTATTGACTATCATGGTTTTGGTACCTTTTTCCTCATTTTTCTTTTTTTGAATATTTTGAATATTTTTATTCCCTTTTTAATATTTTGGGGAATTCTGGACCCTTTTTGAGGGTTTTTTATGCTTTTTGAGGAAAAACATTCATTTTGAGGGGAAAAATGGGTGTATTATGGTCTTTTGGTGACCTTTTGATGGATTTAGAGGCTCAAATGGTGGAAAAGTGGACAAATGGGTCATGTGAATAAGGAAATGAGTCAGTGAGCACTTTTTGGGTGTTAACACCCTCCCCCTTAGAAAAAGCTTTGTCCTCAAAGCTTTAGATGGGGAAATTGTTGTTGAATATGAAGGAGTGGTTCCCATGTAGCATCCTCTGGTTGCATGTCATGCCACTGAATTAAGACGTCTGTGATAGAGTGAGAGCGAAGCTGCCAAGTGCGCTTATTGAGGATGGCCTCCGGCTCCAAAAGGATGGATCCTTCATTATCCAATTCGGGTAAAATAGTTTGTCCTCTGATGTTGGTGCCAAGAACTTTCTTCAGACAAGAGACATGAAATACTGGATGAATGTGGGAAGAAGGGGGAAGTTCCAATTTATAAGCAACGGACCCAATCTTCTTAAGAATCCAATATGGCCCATAGAACATTGGAGCAAGCTTATGACGCCCTTTGAGTTTCAGGGAGGATTACTTGTGCAACTGGAGACGAAGAAAAACCATATCACCTACTTGAAAAGTGCGTTTAGAACGATGCTGATCGGCTTGTTGCTTCATGGGATTTCTTGCCATGTGAAGATTGTCTCGCAAAATGTGAAGAATCTAATTGTGGTTGTGAAGGACTGTGTCAACTGCCTGAACTGGTGAACTGGTAGGGGTGTATGGAAGAAGAATTGGTTGTGCCTGACCATAGAATGCTTCATATGGGGTCATTTTAGAGGCAGTGTGGTAAGAGGTATTGTACCACCATTTAGTGAGAGGGAGCCACTTTTTCCACTGATGTTGTTGTTCAGAGGTGAAGCAATGAAGATAAATTTCCAAGCATTTATTGATAATTTTAGTCTGACTATCTGTTTGTGGGTGATACCATGAACTCATCTTCAGTTTGGTGCCAGTGGGGCGAAATAGTTTTGTCCAAAAATGACTGGTGAAAGTCTCATCACAATCTGAGACAATGGAAGAAGGGATGTCATGAAGACAAAAGATATGGTCCAAGAAAATTTGAGTGATTGAGGAGGCTGTATAGGGATGGCTGAGAGCACAAAAATGACTATATTTGGAGAGGTGATCAACCACAACCAAAATGATTATCTTCCCTCCAGACATAGGGATCCCTTCAATGAAATTCATAGAAATATCTGTCCAAATCCATGTAGGTATGGAAAAGGGTTCGAGCAATCTCGGAAGGAGTGTCGTTTCACCCTTATTTCACTAGCAGGTATCACATTCAGCCACCATCTGTTGAATAGTCCTTTTCATGCCCTGCCAAAAGAAGTTACGCCGTGCCCACTCATACGTTTTGAGGAACCTAGAGTGCCCTACTAGAGAAGAATGGAGTTCATGGAAGACAACCTATTGAATATTTGTGCTCTGGGGAAGCACTAGATGACCCTTATATCGCAGGGAAGCACCATCCCAAGAGTAATGTGGTACAACATAAGGGTTATTGGCCAAGCGTTGGATGATTTGAGATAATGAAGAGTCATTGACATATCCTTATTGAACAGATTGCAACCAATTTGGAATAGGCATAGAAATAGCTGAAAGAGAACCTTGGTCATCAAATGTGCGAGAAAGAGCATCCACCACAATATTGTCCTTACCCTTGTAAGTGATCTCATAGTGATAACCCATGAGTTTGCTAACCCATTTTTGTTGTGTTGGGGAGGATACATGTTGTTCCAGGAAATATTTCAGTCTTTGGTGATCAGTCTTGATGCATAAATGATTCCCTAATAGGTATGGGCACCACTTCCTACTGCATGCAAAATAGCCATCATTTCCTTCTCATATGTAGAGGCAGCTAAATTCTTAGCTGAAAGGGCTTTGCTGGTGAACGCAATGGGGTGTTCATCTTGAAGGACAACAACACCAAGTCCATTTTTGAAAGCATCACTCTCAATAGTGAAGGGCTTGGAAAAATCAAGCATAGCTAGAATAGGTGTAGTACACATAGCTTGTTTCAGTTTTTCAAATGCACACTTAGTAGCATGTGTCCATGTAAAATCATCCTTTTTCAATAGAGCAGTTAATGGAGTTGCAATCTTCTCATAATCCTTGACAAACTTGCGGTAGTAGCCAGTCAACCCTAAAAAACCACGAAGGCTCTTGAGTGTCTGAGGACACGGCCAATTGTTCATGGCAACGATTTTGGAAGGATCCACGCGAACCCCTTCCACTGAGATAATGTGCCTGAGATACTCGACTTCCTTTTGTCCAAAAATACATTTAGACTGTTTGGCATGGAGATGATGGTCAGAGAAAAGTTTCATTACAAGATCTAGATGCTGGAGATGTTCAACCTAGTTTTTACTGTAGATGAGGATATCATTAAAGAATACTAGAATGAATTTCCGCAAGTAGGGCCGAAATATTTTATTCATCAAGGCCTGGAATGTGGAAGGAGCATTGGTGAGGCCAAAGGGCATGACCAAAAACTCATAGTGGCCATCATGTGTACGAAAAGCTGTTTTAGGGATATCATCCTTGTGAACCCGAATTTGATGATACCCAGAACGAAGATCCAACTTGGAGAAAAATTGAGCACCATGAAGCTCATCAACAATAGGAATTGGAAACTTATCCTTGATAGTGAGGTGATTAAGTGCTTGGAAGTCAATGCAAAGGCACCATGACCCATCTTTTTTGCGGACAAGAAGAGCTGGTGAAGAAAAGGAACTAGTGCTTGCGTGAATAATACTTTGCTTCAGTAAGTCCCGGACGAGCATTTCAATCTTTGTTTTTTGGTGAAATGGGTAGTGATAGGGCCTGATGTAGAGAGGAATGCTTCCAGGAAGGAGATGAATATGATGGTCCTTTGGCCTTAAAGTTGGCAAGTCCACTGGTTAAGTAAAGACACCTGTATATCGATCCAGAATTTGTTGTAGATATAAAGTAGTAGTGGAGACCGCTAATGGTTGCATCTGAATGGAATGGATATGAGCGATGACACCATGTGAATTCTTCTTAAGGCGTTTTTCCATGCGTTGTGAACTGATGATGCTAAGAGACCTTGGTTGTAAGCTTGTCAATGTTTGTTTTTTTCCATTGAGGGAAAACTGCATCCAAATTTCAGTAAAATCCCATAAGATGGGGCCAAGTGTGCATAGCCATTGAGCGCCCAAAACCACATCACATCCTCCTAAGGTCAAGGCAAACATGTTAGAGTGCAGGTTATAATCTCCCATAGAGATATACACATTACGGCACTTCCCTTTGCAAGGTAAGGTGCCCCCATCATCAACCATGACTTCAAAGTTGGAGCAAGGATGGATAAAATAATTAGCCTGTTTAGCGATCCGAGGGTCAATGAAATTATGAGTGCTACCAGAATCAATGAGTATTGTAAGAGGAAGCTTCTTGAAGTAATCCCTGACCCGCATGGTTTGGGGGGTGATGATTCCAACTAAAGCATGGAGAGATATCTCTGGCTGGTTGTCCTGAGACGGAGGGTCAATAGGCGGCTCCGGAATGTTGACCTGAGCATCCACTATATCTGGAGATTCTTCACCAATTTCAAAGGCAGGCAGAGAATCCATATCCAAGAGATAGAGATTTTGCTAAACACATCTATGTCCCCAAGTGAATTTCTCATCACAATTATAACAAAGCCCTTTTTCTCTGCGTGCCTGCATCTCAGTTTCAAAAAAATGCTTGATAGGAGTTGGCCGAGGAGCTGGCGGGATGGGAGGTTGTTGAGAACCCATATTTCAGAAGGGAACAAAAGTGGGTTTGGAGCGCTGTTGGGATGCAATATTGTCTTCTGCCAACTTAGCCAACCCTAGGGCTTCTATCATTGTGTTGGGACATAACATTTTGACCTTAGAGTGGACTGCATCCTTCAGACCACTGATAAAACAACTCCGATAGAAGTCTTCAGGCAATCCTTCAGTGTGGTTGGTTAGTTTCTGAAATTCGGTTTGGTACTCTCTTGTAGTGACAATTTGGCGAAGTTTAGTGAGGGCTCCTGTGAATTCATCAAAAGCACTGGGACCAAATCGTTGCAAAAGGAGCTGTTAACACCCAAAAAGTGCTCACTACCTCATCTACCCCATTACATGACTCATTTGTCCATATTTCCTACCATATTTGCCTTCAAAACCCTCAAATCCCATTAAAAAGCCTCCAAAAGGCCACAAAACCATAAAAAAGCCTAAAAAAGGCTAAAAAACCCCTTTTCCCTCAAAAAATATCCAAAATTCCCCCAAAATAGCAAAAACCCTCTAAAAAGGGAATAAAAAATATAAAATAATGAGGAAAAAGGAGGAAAAAACCCTATACAATTGACCTAAACCATATGGTTCCCAAAACCATGGGCCAGCACTCCACCACCAAAAACCTATAAATAGGTGATGGAGACCCCTCATCTCATATCCACAATCAAGTACACCCTTACTCTGCCAAAATCACTCTTGAAACCCTAGCTCACCCTTGAGATATTTTCACCATTGAGTGCCCCTTTTGGCCCATTTCCACCATTGGAGAAAGAGAAGGAGCCAAGTTGGAGTTTGGAGCAACCCTCTTGGATCATTGCAAGAACTTCACCAACCTCTACACTTGAGGTAAAATTTTAATACAAAAGAAAACCATTTATTATTTCTTGTCTCTTATGTTTCATGCACATGTTTAGGATAATTTCCATTTCAATGTATTGTCTTTTCATTTACTGTTTATTGAACTGCTACTAAGGAGTCCCTTCTCCTTAGTAGGTGCTCATTTGCACAAGCTAGGGTGAAAACCCTAGCTACAGTTTTGGCGACTCCGCTTGTGTTTTTAAGAATTTCTAGTTATAATTTTTTAAGTTTTAGACGTTTTAATTTTCTGCAATATTTTTCTGTTCGGCTGTCCCTTTCAGCCACCGTAAACCGCATCTTTTAACCCCTGCAGTTGCGTTCCGACTGCGTCTTTCAGGAGTTTACCTACGATTCGACCACAACTCTCAGACTGTTTTCGGTGACCTGCTGGCCATTTTCAGTCTGTTACCTGCGATCTGACCGTGGCTATTAGCCTGTTTGAGACGGTCTGACTGTGGCTATTAACCCTTTTTCGGCATCCTGCCTGCGGCTTTCGGCCGTTTTCCCGCAACTCGTCGGCGCCTTTAGGCGTTTTTCCTGCGTCTCGACCGCGGCTTTCAGCCCTTTTGCTGCAACCCGACTGCGTCTGTCAGCCTTTTTCCCGCATCCCGATTGCGGCTTTTTACCTTTTTCCTGCGGTCCGACTGCATCTTTCGGTGAAAAACCCGCAACCTTTCCGCGACTGTTGCTCTGTTTCCCGCGATTCGACCGCCGATATTTGCCACAGACCCGTGGTCAGCTTTCTGCACTTTTTCCCTGTTTTGAACCCAACACTTTGCTGCACTATTTTCTGCACCTGCATAACCATCTGTCCTACTTGCAGCCATACTTGCTTACAGCCTTTTCTGCAGTTTTTATTTCTGTTTCATTTACATAATCGTTTTTTAAAAAAATTTCAGCATTTTACTTAAAAAAGAGAAAATTTTGCATGTTAAAGTTTACATTCTGTCTTGTTATTTTTAGTTAGAAAGTTGCCCCCCTTGTGGCACTTTTATTTGGGTTCATCACCTCACACGCACACACTCTGTCACCTAATTCAAGTGAGCCTTAAAAAACTACTTAACTCAACCAGCATTCTAACCCCACTTGGGGAACACATAAGAATTTTTGTCGTTAGGTAGGATCGGGGGGATAGGAATCCAAATAACACCCCTCGGTTGCTTACACTTGAAAAATAGTTGTTGTCCATTAGGGAACCAAAATCCCCTAGTATTTTTTGGCACGGTCACGACCAGTTTATCAGAGGGCCTCTCCCCTAGGAGGGTTGAAGTTGCCAGACTGGTTTCGAAGGCCTGAGTGGAATACCGCAATCCATTCAGTAACCGAAGGCTACCTTTCGCAGTTCTCGGGGTATCCCTGTATGGGGGTACTACTGTAAAAGGACCAAACGACAGATTCACCTTTTCTGGACGTGTCATGAACGGGGTATCTTAGTTGCCTTTCTTCTAGGATTGACTACCCGATGTCCCTCCCGGTAGGGGGATATCTTTAGCCACTTGGCTCTCCTATCCATATTGTCTGACTTGGATTTCATCACCTTGCAGAGGATATGTCTAGTTGAGTCAGAATACTATTTAGTTAGGTGTTTGCATGCTCCCTTACCTCCTTTTGGTCTAGTGAGTCCACTGTTTTTATTTTTTAGGAAACCTGCTGCTTGTTGGTATTCTGACCATTTCTATTGATACTCCACTTATTGTAGCACAGCTGTTACAGTAAGTGTTTTGAGTTGGTTGTTGGCCTGAGTGCCATATTTTTTGAGCTCTCCTTCTGCACACTCGGTTGCATTAGGGTTTTGATCTGTTTTTCACTCAACACAACCCCCAGCTATTTGACACCATCTGTCACCATTGAGTCCCCGAGACATTCTCGACGCCTCAGGGGCGAGTCCCCACAACACGGTTCACTTGACACCACCCGTCATAGACTTAGATATTCATCACTTGATACCACTCATCATAGATCTTGAGCTTTGTCCCTTGACTCCACTCGTCAACGGCATAGAACTCCGTCACCCGATCTAGACGCCCCCTATTTTACCTCTGATTCTGAGGCAGAGTCCGAGAACCCCATTTACACTGCACCCATTCCAGTAGTTGGAATACCTATTCCCACTCCATCAGTGACTCACACTACTCTTGGCGGTGCAGGACTGTCCCATACCACGTTCGTCCCCACACTTGGGGGCAACCTCCCAAACCCTACCCCTACACTTGGGGGCATTGGCCCCACCATGGCCCAACCCACTAGTATGTCACATCCTTCTACTAGTTTGCCATTCATGTCTAGCCTCAACCTTCCTGACCTGGCCAGACTGACTAACGATCCCATTAGACACGACCCTGCATGGCCTCACATGCCTACCAAGATCCCCTCTCACATCCCTAAGTTTGAGGGAAAGGCAGGTGAGGACCCCCAGAACCATATTATGTCCTTCCATCTATGGTGTTCCTCCAACTCCATAGTGGACGACTCTGTCCGCCTCCGTCTGCTACAGTGCACCTTCACTGGCTCTGCAACTAAGTGGTATATCGAGCAGCCCCATGAGACCCATGCCACCTTTACTTCCCTTGCCTCGACCTTCCTACAGTTCTTTTAGTTACCTGTCTGCTATGATGCGGGAGTTGAGATCCTACTATCTTGCAGACAGAACACGGCTACCCACATCACTGACCACATTCATGAGTGGCGTCGACGCCGTAGCCTCTGTAAGATCAAGTTAGACAACCGTATCTTCTTAGATTGGTTCCTAAAATCCCTCCTTCCTGTCATTGCCAAGGATGTGGCATCCGAACGACCCCAGTCTGAAGAAGAGGCCATCCTCAAAGCCCAGTAATTTGACCTCATATACGCCCAGTCGGGTTATCTCTATACCATCATACCTGACGCCCCTCACGGCGATCCCTCCCAACATGATGCACCGGGGGCATCCCATGCCGCAGACGGCATCATTGGTCATATTGCCTCGCATCCCTAACCCTTTTCCATAGCACGTCCTAGCCATGGCCCTGACCTTTCGCGAGCTACATCACAGTCCGGTGCAACCAATTCGTATGCTCCCATGGCACATCACCACCATTCCCATGGACCCTCATGTCCACCTCAGTGCTTTGGGCACGCATCCCCCGCCTATGCCCCCTCGATCGCACCTCAGCCGTATTACCATCCACAGGCTGCACCAGCTCCTGTGACCTCTCAAGCCCAACCTGCTTATTACCCGCCACAGGCAGCCCTTGCGGCCAACCCACCACCTGCTCTGCAGACATATCAGCAACCCCCACAAGGTTTAGCACCTGCACAGCCTCCACCTACACATTATCCTCCGCAGCCTGCTCCAGCACCTGCGCAACCCCAGAACTCACCTGCTGCCCAAGGGCAAGTATACGCCCAACAAAATCAGTAGCAAAACCAAAACAACCAGCGCCAACAGGGCCAGCAAAACCATGGCAAAGGCCGTAACCATGGGAACAACCCTCCTCCCGACCAAGGTGGTCAACCTCCCAATCCCCCAGACAACAATAATGCGGCACCTGCGAACCAAAACCCTAACTTGCGAACTAACCATCCTTGTTCTATTTGCGGGGTCTATGGTCACTACACACATGCTTGCCCACATTTGGAGTGAGCTCAGCAACTCTGGGTTGATGATGCCCATCGCCAAGGGCATGCAGCTCCTCAAGCGCTGCCCAACCCCCCACCCCCTTAGCAGCCACCTTTGGTTCTGCAAAACCCCTTAACAACTCAAGGCATAGTGAACACTCAGCCGTTGGCTCCCCCTCAAGGCAACGTGCCACCACAACAACAGATCCCTTATGCTGCTCCTGACCAACCCATGTTCGACTCAGGTACTCACCACTTGTTGATGATGTCATCTGCTGATGTCAACCTCCAAACCCGTCGGAACCAATATGGATCCACCCCTGAAGCCCCTCCCTCCGACAAAAACACTAACGCTCATCCCACCGATCAGACGTTTCGTATACCTCCGGCTCCCCTCGATGGCGCCTCCAAAGCACCTCGCTTTCCACTTCGTCGTATCAACAATAACCCCAATGCTTGCGCTGCGTCAAATTACAACATTGTAGATGATTTAACCCAATCTCCCGCAGCCATGTCTGCGTTAGAAGTCTTCAAAAACTGTCCTTCACAGCGCAAGACTTTGCTCTCCGCCATTGGCGCTATTGATCCCAATGATTCGCAACTGATGGCATTCGATTTGGACCAGTCCGAACCACGCCTGCCTTCCACTTTAGCATTCCAAGTTTCTGTTTCCATTCGGAATCTCGTCATCCATCGGTGCATTATCGATGAAGGTGCCTCTACATGCGTTATGTCCACATTCGTTTGGTAGAAGTTGGGATCCCCTACTCTCCAGTAGTCCACCATTGCGTTGCGAGCTTACGACGGCCGTTCGGCTCAACCCCAAGGCCTATTAGCTAACGTCCCCGTCCAGCTAGCTGGTAAAACCGTTCTCATTGACATAGAGGTCATCAATGCCCAACTTGATTATAACCTCTTACTTGGCCGCAGCTACATGTATGCCATGCGGGCAGTTGCCTCATCCATTTTTCGTACCATGATGTTTTCCCATGACGGACGCGTGGTCAAGGTCAACCAACTCACCTACTACGATCCAAATGCCCCCGCTACACCCGAAAATGTTCTCCCCATGGTTGAACAACCTGTTAGTGGTGCCGCTACCTCGTTGGTTTCCTCTGTGGGACCTGGAGTTTACTCAGATCCACTGATGACATCAACCTTCCAATCCATTCCTCCCCTGTCATCTGCACCCGAAGGTTCTGACCTATGTACCCTTTCCCACAATACACAAACACCTAACAATCAACCGCCCTAGTTTCCCAAACCACCATTGGTACCTAGCCACATTGGTGTTACACCCATCCACACAATCCCCTTCCTAGTCCCTCCCTCGGGAGTAGTAAGCGCCCCAATTATGGCTACCCTTAGCCTCCCTGGGTTAACCTTGGGATTACCCGTGTGGTATCTTTCACCTCCTGTTCCCTCGCCGACACCAAACATCGTCCTACAACCGGTGCAACCCATGGATACTACTAGTCAACCACCTCCCGGTGTCACTACCCCTTTGTCCTCTATGAATCCCCCCCCTCTTATCAAGCACACTGGGGGCAGAGGCCCACAACCATACACTGTTGTACCTCCTCCCAAGACAGTTAAACCCCCTCCCGTTTTTCGTGCTCCCCCCAAATGCTCGTTGTGCGATGAGTTAGGCCATCCGACTCACCAATGTCCACAGTTACCTGCATTACAGGAACACATGCAGATGCTTGACGATGACCCCAACATCCCGATTGTCGAACTCGACCCAACCCCCAAGCCTCGTGATAAATCGCTGCGCACCAACCACCCTTATGCCATATGCGGTATTTACGGCCACTACTCACATCACTGTCTTGATCTCCCAGATTATGGAGCAGCTCTCTATGAGATGAATAATTTGGACCTTGAGATGGCGCCCCCCACAATTGAGGAGATCCACCCACCGGTCTCCCCCCCATCCGGCGAGATTAATACCATTTATATGATCTCTTCGACTACCACTCCCTCGTCAACCGATTTGACAACTCAAACGTTCCGCAATGATGAGGAGATTCTAGAGGCTCTCACTGCCCCGGATTATCCCTAGGATGACATGCACCATCGTTCCTATTTCCTCCCAGACGAATCCTCCTCTACCACCGCTAACCAATTCGCGGTTGAGTCCAAATATTTCCTTCCTACTAAAGTCGACTGGTTTAAGGATCCTATTCCTGCTCCTGATGCCTTTGAGGAAGGTAACATGGCCAATATCTCACCCGTCATCCACATCGATATCTCTGACCCACCAGGTGCTCTTGAAATCATTACCTTAGGAGCCTCCTGTAGTGAGTCTGAGATTGAAGAGTACAAGAAACTTTTCCAAGAATTCCGTGATGTCTTTGCTTGGTCCTATACCGAAATGCCCGGTCTTGACCTCGCTATTATAGAGCACCGCATTGACACCTCTGAGCTCAACGGCATCATAGATTACCTCGACCCTGGGATAAGGGGCATGATCAATCATTTTGAACCTTCCCCATCACATCTATCTCAGCACGTCCGTGAACCCATTGTTCAAACCCACACATATGTGATCCATAAACACAAACTCCATACACATAGCATGGGGGTAGGTCATTAACCTTGCTCATTTTTTCACATGTGTGATCTCAACCATTTTTGAGGTCACATATCCGTTGTATATTTGATTTGATTTGATACACCTAGTATTCTGCCCCCGTGGATCATCATTTTTCCCCACCACTACATTCTTGGCTTGGTGGGATCACCTTTATTTGTAACCATTTGTTAACCTAGTTATTTCCTTTGACCATTCCAGAGTCCTTTTGACCTCCGTTTTTTGCACCATTTGCACCGCCGGATTCATATTTCCGTGCCCGTGATGATGCTTGAGATCATTTCTCGCTCTCACCAGGACCAATATCAACATTGTGTCCAGACACCACCCGTCTCCTCGGTTTGCGTGCCACTTCGGTTGCTCTCCGTTTTTGGTATATTTTATACCGTCGGTTTCATTTTTTCGAGCCCGTCATGATGCTTGAGATCATTTCTCGCTCTCACCCCTAGATTTTTTGGGTATTTTTCCAAAACGCCCCCCGTCACCTCGGTTTGCATGTCACATTGGGCATTATCTGTTTTTGACACTTTTTATATCCCCGGATTCATTTTTCCGAGCTCGTGATGATGCTTGAGATCATTTCTCGCTCTCACTTGGTACAATTTCAACATTGTGTCTTGACACCTTGCTGCCTCGATTTGCGCGCCACATCGACCGCCATCGGATTGTTCCACATTTTTACATGAGCCATTCACTCCTGTCATACTGCAATTATTTTGTTATTTTGCCACCATTCATTAACCCGCAAGGAGGCCCACCAGTGTTCCCCCCCCACCCTCGTTCTTGGTCATCATCAATGTTCCTTGATTGAGCACTTCCTCCTTTCCTGACCATTCCTTTTGTTCGGTATAATTTTATCCCTTTTTCGGGCTGGGCAAGTCCTTTACGAAAAATGCACTTAGGGAGTTTCTGTTAAGCCCTTTTATGACTCCTAAAACAATGAAAAGATCGCCGAGCAATCTTGCTTCCTTTCATGTTCGTTAAAGTACCTGAAAGGGCGTCTATCTGGTATAAGTTTACCCCTCTTCCGGACCTGGTAGACTAATTATGAAAAAGGAATACTCTAGTCACACCGGCTAGAAGAGTTCTTCATTGCATCCTTTTATGCTTCTTTGGGCCTTGGAGACTAACACACGAAAAAGCAACCCCATGGAGTCTTCTTATCGCTTTCAGACTCTCTAAAATTGAAAGCAACCACAAGCATGAACTGTCCTGGGCTCGTACAAATCCACACGACAGTACCATTCCATTATTTCAGAGTCTTCTTATCGCTTTTAGACTCCTTAAAATTGAAATCAGTCACGAGCATGAACTGTCTTGGGCTCGTATAAATCCACACGACAGTACCATTTTTCACCCACTTATTCTAGTTCCTCAACCCATGAAGAAGTCCCCCCGTGCCTCTTGGCACTATGATCGATCATCTCGGCAGCACCCCCAATCAGGTCGCCTTTGTTCAGAGTAGTCTGTAGTCTCCTGCCATTTTACACCAGCTTGAGTATCCCTCATCCCAGTCACTATCCTTGATCCATTACAACTATGATCCCTTTCCCATCAGTCAGTTTCATATGCTGCCCGATCATCCCCGCCATCATACTCTAAACAAAGGAAGTTTTTGTCAACCCACTCTACTTGCCTAGTTATCCCCCACAGTTTGTCAGTCCTACCATCAGTACTCTCACACTTCAGTTCTCCACCTCGTACTCCTATCAAGGAAACATCATTGCCTTGCTAGTTGCAGGTCTCCCTCTGTCGACGACAACCCCTCTATTCTAGAGGATAGACCCAAAGTTCCCTGCGCCTTGGACCCATCACCATCAGTGGTGAGTGCCTACGGACCATTTCGAGAGGAGTCATCAGTGCCTCTCCAAATGGTTGTTTCTCACATGCTCGACTTCAACACCTTGATCGCATCGTTGAGAATCGTGCAGGGTTTACATCCCTTCAGTTATTGGTCGAAGACCTTGGATCTCCCCCGACTCTAGCACATTGGTGAGTCACTTCGGAACGCCCAATTATATGTTCCCATGGATGTGTGGGTTGCGTTGGCGATTGTATTCGGAAGCCATCCAGTTATATGCTTCCTTGAGTACTCAGTTCAGTTCCAGTTCAGTGTACCATTGAGAGTGTGACCCCTTGTCACTATGATCCAGCAACCCATCAGTTCCTTTGGTACCACACTCAGTAGCACTGTTGTCATTCCAGTGTATCAGTCCTTCAGCTCAGACATGGTCAGCCCAGTAGTATGTCCCAGATTTGTGTCCCGTCTGGACCCTTATGATGTACACGGTGGTTCTCTATGTATCCTAAAAGTCCCCCTTTTTGGGCCTCACAGTTATTTTTTATGTATCTTGATACGAGCATGGGTATGCCCACCTCGTCCATATATTTGAGATTCTTCCTCATTCATTATTTGAGGCTATGTATTTTTCAGGTCCCCATATTTTGGACCCCATTGTTATTATTGTTCTATATCTTGATACGAGCATGGGAATGCCTGCCTCGTCCATATGATTAGATTATTCCTCATCCATTATTGAGGTTATGTACTTTTAGTTTTTGCAGTTTGTTCGGGACTGTTGTTCTGGGCTCTAGTTTGTTTCTTCTCTTCTCCACACCCCAGGAAAACCATACAAGACTTATGATGTCTATCGGCCATACGATGATCTCCTGCCCTCACACATCAGGGGGCAATCTGTTAACACCCAAAAAGTGCTCACTACCTCATCTACCCCATTACATGACTCATTTGTCCATATTTCCTACCATATTTGCCATCAAAACCTTCAAATCCCATTAAAAAGCCTCCAAAAGGCCAAAAATGCCTCCAAAAGGCCACAAAACCATCAAAAAGCCTCAAAAAGGCTAAAAAACCCCTTTTCCCTCCAAAAATATCCAAAATTCCTCCAAAATAGAAAAAACCCTCTAAAAAGGGAATAAAAAATATAAAATAATGAGGAAAAATGAGGAAAAAAACCTATACAGCTGACCTAAACCATATGGTTCCCAAAACCATGGGCCAGCACTCCACCACCAAAAACCTATAAATAGGTGATGGAGACCCCTCATTTCATATCCACAATCAAGTACACCCTTACTCTGCCAAAATCACTCTTGAAACCCTAGCTCACCCTTGAGCTACTTTCACCATTAAGTGCCCATTTTGGCCCATTTCCACCATTGGAGAAAGAGAAGGAGAAAAGTTGGAGTTTGGAGAAACCCTCTTGGATCATTGCAAGAACTTCACCAACCTCTACACTTGAGGTAAAATTTTAATACAAAAGAAAACCATTTATTATTTCTTGTCTCTTATGTTTCATGCACATGTTTAGGATAATTTTCATTTCAATGTATTGTCTTTTCATTTACTGTTTATTGAACTGCTACTAAGGAGTCCCTTCTCCTTAGTAGGTGCTCATTTGCACAAGCTAGGGTGAAAACCCTAGCTACAGGAGCTAGCAAAAATCTTTCCATTTTGGCTCTTCATGAGCCTTGATGTACCAACGGTACCATTGAATAGCTTCCCGTTCCAAATGAAAGGATGCAAGTGGAACTTTGTTGACATCAAAATTATTATACAGATTGAAATACTGTTCTGCATGATAGATCCATCCAGTCGGATCAGTACCATTGAAGCGAGAAAAATCAAGCTTCAGACCACGGAAATTACTGGAAGAAGAGAACCCATTGTCTGATGAAGACTTGGACTGTTGTTTGTTATTCATGGCTGAATGCTCAAGATGGAGGCCAAGAAATTTTTCATCTAGATCTTGGAGTTTGGCTTGGATGGCTGCAAGTGCTTCTTCCATGGTTTTTGCTCCTGCGCAGGTGACAACCATAACCAAGAGTTTTTTTTTTTTTTTTTGAGTGGGTAGAAAAAAAAAAACAGAAACTATTTCAGTAAAGGAAAATCTGGAATTGGGAAAAATCTGAAGGGTAATTTGGGTTGGACTAGGTTTTTGACACTGTCGAATGGATAGGGAAGCAGAAAAGGAGGATTTCAGAAGTGGGGTGAAAGAATGAGAAAATTTGGCAAAGAGGGACAAAGAAGCAGAACGAGGAAAGGAACTCTGTGGTAAAATTTGAAGGTGATTGGGTGAAATCTGAAGAAGTTATGGCAAACCCTAAAAATAGACAAACGTGGGATTTCGGGCTTTGGGAAGTGGAATTTGGGCTAGGGTCCTTAGGAATGAAATATGTAGAATGGGATTACAGGGGTTCCAGGGAAGTTTAGGGGGGTTCCAGGGAATTTTTTTCTTCTTTTCCCCAGAATGGATCTACTATGGCGTGGAAGGGATCGACAAGAGATGGATCTAAAACAACGCTGAAGGTATCAAAAACAGATAGATCTGAAACAACGCTGAAGGGATCGATGACAGATAGATCTGAAACGACGCGAAAGTGATCGGCAACAACTCTGGACAGACGAAATCTATGATTTATCAGCTAAAAATAGATATGGACCCCGTATGCTCCGCTTCCTAACGATTCAGGGGATCCACTTGGCCACCAATGCTGTCTGACAGCTTGTGTATTGGGGCAGTACCTCTCACTCCACGGCTCAGGTAAAACTGATAACCGCTTTGCCACAAACGATAGTTCTTGGTTTACCTCACGGGTGGGAACTAGTCAATCAGGTAGGGGTCGTTGCCCTTTTCCCTAGCAGGTCCTCTCAATGGGCCAGCTACTTCAGGGTTCCTGTGGTACTCCTCACAATGAGTTTTAGGGCTTATGCCCAAGTACTTCCCACAGTTAAGCGGATAGGGATTAGTCCCAGATCCGAACTTGCAACAGATGCAAATTTTTTTTTTTGGCAAAAATTTCACCCAACGAGCCCAAGAAAGTGCTCTGATACTAGATGTGAAGAACCTGCAACAATTAATTGATGAATACACGATATATCAGATCACAGAATATTTTTATTGATTGCAGGCCACTTCGAGAGGGCAACCTCCTTTGAGCAAGCTCAATACAAAATAACTTCACGGTGTCTTCATAGGCCTCAACACACACTTAAATACTAAGTCTAGGCGCCAATACTATGGGTCAAAACCGTGGGCCAATACAAACTATGGATCAACAATACTACGGGCGACTTACAAAGCATATGCGCGAAACAACAATAACACAAACTATGGATCAACAATTACTATGGGACGACTTACAAAGCATATGCGTCCAACAACAATATACTAACAAAGTAAAGAAATGGGTTCCTAACAGCTTGCCAAAGTCTTGTATGTATTTTCTTTTACTGGAGGAGACTACTCGGGTACAGATTCAATCTATTTTTCCTTATCAATTACATAATCTTGATAGTGGCTTGAAATACTTGGGTTACCATTTGAAACCCAACGACTATAGGATTTGTGATTGGTTGTGGTTGGTTCGGAAGGTGGAAAAAAGGATATTTTGTTGGTATTTCAAATATCTGTCTTTGGGGGGTCGGATGACTCTATTGAATTCTATGCTAAATGGTATTCCTATATATTGGTTATCGATGGCTAAAGTACCGGTTACTATTCTGTCACAGATTCAAAGCTTATTTTTCAACTTTCTTTAGTCTTCATCACTGGATAGAACTAGCATACATTTGGTTGCCTGGGATAAGATATCTCAACCTAGGGATGATGGTGGTTGGGGCATCAGAAACATCTTCTGGATGCAATCGGCTCTACACTTAAAAAGTTTGTGGAGAGGCCTTACTCATGAAGCTTTATGGGGACAAATTATTCGGGGCAAATATCTGAAACACCTTTCTATTCTTGATTGGATTAGAAAACCACGCAAAATTTTCCCATATGCTTATAACATGTGGTGTAGTATGGTGGAAAATTTTCCATTGTTGAATAAGTGGCTTGCTTGGTCTGTGGGTGATGGATTTCAGGTTAGAATTGGGTCTGATCCGATTGTTGGTATTGAACCGCATTGTGCACTTTCTCCTAGAACTATACATGTTCTTCATAACCAAGGTCTATTATTCCTGAATCAAATTAAGAATGCGAATTCCAGGTCATTGAATGACTACTGGATTTCTTCGATGGATATTGGATTTTCTGATACTGAAGTGACGGAATGGGTATAATTTACAGATGCTCTTCGTCATTTGGGTATTGCACTTCAGGATTCTTCAGATTGCCTCAGCTGGACTTGGAAATCCTTGATGGGGGAGGTGACCATTGCATTGGCCTATGGGTCTATTTCTTTCATTCAATAGATCGGTAATATTAATTGGTGGTATCGTCGATTATGGACTTGGCAGGTTCCTTGTAAATTTCTATGCTTCACTTGGCTGGCGTTATCTAATCGCATACTCATTGGTGAAAATTACATGAAGCGAGGGGGTATGGGTCCATCCAGATGCCCTCTATGCCTGAGGGATGCTGAGACTATTGATCATCTATTTGTGCATTTCCCCAGGACTTCACAGGTTTGGGATGATGTCACTAATAGACTTCATATTCCAGGGGGATGGATTGGTAACGCTCTTGAATCTTGTTTATCACGCTGGTTTATGGTTCAAAGACGATCTTCGATATTTCCCATTTATTTTTGTATGGGGTGTGTGGTGATATCGGAACCGTATGTTATTTGAAGGCATTCCTTTTGATTTTACCTATTTTTTCCAGTTGATTATTGCATTGGCAGGTGGGAAAACCCGTGATGCTGCTCCAATTAAGTCTTTAGTGAAGAAACAACTTGTTTTAATTGATCAACTTATGGTGGAATTTTTTTATGGCGCTCAACAACTCAACTCATGTGGGGTGGGTATATGTCTGATTCTGGGAAGAGAACATCATTTGGAGATTTATTTGGGTTGCAGTTATGGTAGCAATACCAGGGCCGAACTGATTGCGCTATGGGGACTCCTTTACTTTGACAATATTCACCAGGTGGATGTCATTCATATTTGCGGGGACTCTTCTGTCATTATTGATTGGATCTGTGGGATTGGTTAACTTCAAGTTTCTATTTTACATCATTGGATGTCTCAGACAAGTAAATTTTTTCAACGCTTTCGATCCTCACGCTTCACTCACATCGCCAGACAATTCAATCAATGGGCTGATACATTGTCGAAGAATGGCCTATCTTTTTCTGAGGGTATGGTTAAGACTATATTATATCATGGTGGAAATGCACTAGAGGATTGATTCTATCGATGATATTGAGGATTTTTGAGTGACTGTTATATTTTATTTTTTCTATTTTGAGGGACTATGGTAAACAATATTTCATGAATCAAACTGAGGTTCATTTTGCAAGGAGGAGGTCATTTCTAGATGGCTACGAATGCATAATTAAAATGTATTTAGTTTGTGTGATTTTTGATTAGCAGAAATAGAAAAAGACTTGATAGAGGTAGGATTTATCATAGATAGATATGCAGTATATACAACTTAGTATATAGTAAATGTGTAATGTGACTGTGACTTTCATGCATATCAAAAAACTATCCATGGGATAGGAGCACTTTGTAGCTCTTTTGATTCAAACTATGAATAGCAAAGAACTATTTTTCTTATGGAAAAAAAATCTTCAAATACAATTTGAGAAAAGAGTGCAATATTAGGCAAAGAATCCATTATCCATAGCTAGCTTCTCAACCATAGCGAGTCCTAGTTTTATTTTTCAATGAAAAAAAGAGCATACTCACTTTATATAAAAGTAAACACATTTTACATCATCATTTTTATTTTTACAATATTCAGGGTATCAATATCTTCATACAAAATATAATATGGATCAAAAGATAATATCAAAAAATAATATAGGTTCTTGTGCAAAATATATCCTATGTAATTGGCATACCATAAATCAAAAACATATGGGACCCGGATCTTAAGGAACAAGAGCCACGAGGTGGCAATGTCTTTGACATTGCCACTAGCTCAGAAGATGTTTGTGCATGTCTTTGTTTATTTAATGATATATATGTTCTCAATCCCAGTGTTTTTCTTCGCATTTATGTGCATTTTTCAATGTTTATTGTGAGCTTTATCATGTGTTATTTTATCAATATGTACACACACTTTCGTTTGCTAATTTTATCTTTGTAATTGTATTACAATTCATGGAAAGCTACTTCATAAGAGGTTCTATATAAAAAAGATCAAATGAGTGGTCAAACTAAATGAAAAATCTAACATTTGTCCTATTTCAAAACTATATGTTAAAATAAAGTTAAAGAGGCTACGATCACAACTTCTCCAAAAAATTATCAGGATATATTAGAGGGCTGCTAACTATCGAACAAAGAGCTCGGGCAATTTATTTCATGGAGAAATTTGCATGCACTGATTTATCTGTTGATCAATAGATCATGTTGTTACGTTGTTATATAACTTTGTATTTATGTGAGTCGGAGGCATAGACTGACATGAGTATATTGAATTGATTGTTTGTTGTTCAATCAGAAATGGTGAAAACACTGGTGGGTGTGTTGGTGTTGTTTACCTGTATCGCAGTAGTTTATTTATGTGCTCTTCATGATCGCAAGCGTAGAAAAATGTTGGTAGGGGCAGCAGGGATGATTTCCATCGTGGTTGTGTATCCTTCTCCACTTTCCATCATTGTTATTATATTGCAAGTTATATATTTTAAGTATCTTTCTTATTCCAATACTTAATTGGGAGTTGAGATGACAATCTAGAAATGTTATGCAATAAAATAGATATGCTATTCTTACATCAATGTATATGTAACTAATATCAAATGACAAAGAGAGACACCATAGTTTTTTTTTTTTTTTCATTGTTTGTATTTAGTTTTTTCTGTTTTTTTTATTGTTTGTATTTTCTGGCCCGATTTCAACATGTAAACCAACCTTAACCTACTAAAACCAACGACAACCCACAACGTGAGGAATGGAGGTAAGTTCCCAAAAAATAATTTGAAACGTGGTAAGAAGCATGTAACTTACCATTTGCAACGTGGAGAGCAATGGTATTATTTGGTCTTTTTCTTTTAATTTTTTTTTATGTTTTTTACAGTGGGATAGAATTCGACAAGTATACTACCTTGGACCCGGAGATCCCAATTCTCCATGGCTGATTCGTGGTTCTCAACCACAAATTTATGATGTGATTAATGATGTATGTGTAATGATTATATAACCATAATGAACACACTAGAATCATAGGAGATTTAACTACTTACCTTGTATCAAATAGAGTAAGCTATCCCTAATATTTAACTAGTCTTTATTACAAGCTTACTGTGATAAGACTTGTTGTAAAAGGGTAAGTAACATCCTACTAATATGACTCGAGTACTATTCCCACTCATACCTAGTGACTCTCAACATTCAACAGGATCCTCATTTACCAGGCTTCCTTGTCGGTATCACCTCTTCCGAGGAATCTTCTTTCAACCAAGGATACTCATTTGGGGCTGTTCTTTAAGCAGGGCTCTTTCAACACTCCTAACGCTCTTATTTCTACAGCTGCTGTTCTAAGCGAAGATTATAGAAAGGATCTCCTGTTTTTCCCATCTAGAGGGACATTATCTATGGGTTGAGTTTTGGTGTCCAGTGTACAAAAAGCTAATTGGTCAAGAGTGACAATTTTCCCTTGATGGGGAAATTGCACAACACAGAAGACAGAAGATGCCACTACAGTCATAGTGTAAAACCAATTTCGACCAAGCAATAAATTGTAGTCTAATGGCACTGTGACTACTTCCACATTAATGGAAATAGTCTTACCTCCTAATTCAACGGCTAAGGATTGTAAAATTCCACGTGGTTGGAATATGTTGATGTATTTGTAACTTTGGAAGATATTCTTCTATGTATTACACTTGTACTTTATTGTATTCCTATTGGAGATGTATTATTCCTCCATTCAGAAGTGTTGTCATTTGTATTTGTAAGTGTCGCAAGTATTATTGTAAGTGTTGCAACTTATATATGATGGGTTATTAGACCACCTTGGTGGGGTCGGCCTTGCATGAATCATGTGGATGGGTTATTAGGATTCCTTAGGAAGTTGGCCCAGTTAGGGTTAAAGGCAGGTTAAGTTGTTGTATAAATAGAGAGTGTGTCTCTCTCTATTTGCTAATTCACTCACTCACTCACTTTTCATTAGTGAGAGAGAGGAGGATTGCACACAAGTGGAGGAGGGGAGGATGCTAGGAGACTATCTATTGTCTTGGGGTTTGATCTTTTTGATCTTTGTATTGGTGCTCATTCTATCTCTGAGGAAGTTGCGGGGTTTTTCTCCTTCTTGGTTTTCCCCGGTGAAATGCTTTGTGTCTCTTGTCTCTTGTCTCTTATGTTTGATATGTTGTACATATTGTTCTCTCAGTTAAGATCCTAGATTATATTGAATTAAATGGTGAAAAAATAACATGGTATCAGAGCTACCTTGAAGGAAGGCATTGTATGGCATTTACGACACTTGTTGCACTTGCGACAAATTGGAAGTTAGGGCTTGGTATAGTAAAAACTAGTCATCGTGAAACTTTCAATATAAATCAGTTTTGACAAAGTTTCAGGATCTGAAACTTTTACAGGCCAAATATGAAATGTTCATGTACCTTGTGTCCGAAGATCAACCTTAGATTCATTGTACTTTGTAATATATGATTCGTACAAGTTAGGGTTTCTGCCTCTTCTAGAATGCATCCCTAAACAGGTGACCTAGGAACAAAGGTCATATCTCGAGATAGGAAGCCCCAAATGGAATTCTGTAAAAAGTGACAGTTAGGGAATGGACTGTAGTTTCACAAGTTCGTGTTTCAGATGCCTAAGTTGAAACAATGACAAGTGGCACTCCATACAAGTTCGCTATGCTATTTCATCCCATAAATAGGTCATGTTGTGACACTTCGCATATCTCTATCATGGAGAATCCATTTGAGCTCAGATTTATGGGGTTGGAAGGATGATAGGTCAGTCTACCACAGGCCGAAGTTTAAGACCCCGAGGATCCGAAATTTCAGAGATGCACCAGAAACAATATGGCATATATTTCTGTCAAAACAAAATTGGATTCTGAGCATTTTCATTTTTGGTTTGTCACTGCTGCCGGAAATTAGGGTTTCTGCAAAAGTTGGAATTTTTGGAATCCGAGACCACGGTTGGATGCTCCTCATCAAAATCAAAATTTAGAGACCAAGATCGAAGTTTTTGGTTGGGTAGAACCCTGGGCTCTATCAAACCCTACTTCGGGATTTTGACCAGAAAACCAGAAAAACCAGAAAACCAGAATTTGACAGAAGCCGCAGATCCGAAACTCGTAGGTCAATTTTGAGCGGTCAATTTTTGGAGTTTTCAAAATCTAAGCACACCAGCTTGCTCACCTCAGTCAATTTCATCTCCCTGTCAAGACAGAAGTTTGAAATTCCAAGTTTGGATTTTTAGGGTTTCTCTATCAAACCCTAGCCAGCTCCAGATCTAGATTCAGCAAATCAAGTGGATTGGGTTAATCATAGAAGAGAATGAATTGGAAACCTACATAAGTGAAGAAGTTCCAATTCCAGAGGAGATGAGGCTAAGGCCTTACAAAAGAAGACTTCAAGCAATCCCGACAGGTATGACTTGAGGAGATACAAGTATGTTTTGAAATATGTTCATGATTAAGTTTATGATATGTTTGTCTTCATATTATTGAGGTTAGTACAATCTTGATTAATTTTAGACTTGTATTATCACCTTAGTAAAAGTATGAATGCATGTGAATGATAGAAGACATTCATTGATTAGGTTTATGACACTTATGATTGTACTAATGCACTATGGTGTTGTATGAGGATGATGTTGTTCGCTAACATGAAAGATACATCAAGAAAGACAAATCAAGTTCTAGATCGAGAACATATGGCCATGGTGACATGAATACAAAAACTCATCCATAGCCATTGATCACATAGAATCTCTACTTACGAGGTATGTATAATTTGGTTCTACAATGCTTAACTTATGAGATATGCAGGTTACTAACACAAGTTCTCTAAATCATTGAAGAGAACAAATAAGACATTGTTTGGGTATGTTAGACATAACTCGCAAACATGATAATCCAGGTATGTTTTTCCTGTATCAAGTTAGAATCTTACCTTGTGTTAGGATCTCATATAAGTATACTTTCGTATGATTGATAATGATTATTCATGAAGTTATAGGTTTGAATAATCATGGGATTATGCATATTATGCTTCTTAGTTTGATTAATGATATAACAAACTAGAAGAGTCCAATGGTCGAATAAGAATATGCATGAGTAAAAGAAGTACTCCCTGAAACCTTGAATACTAATGCTTGAGATAAATTACCTGTGTATGAAATGATCATGACCATACACATTTAGAATCATAATGTTTTGATAGTATTGAGATTGTACTAATGCATGTATGATTATGTATGAGATCTCGAGGATGACACAATGATGACACTAGTACACACTTAAGCATGCATAGTGGTCCAGGATAGATATAAGTTCAAGGACAGATCATCCAGGAAGCAAAGATCAAGAGGGATCACACTCCAGTAGTTTCTGCAAGGAAGCAAAGATTGAGAGGGAGTCCACCCAACAACCAAACAAAGATAAGTATTTGAATTGTCATTTCTTGTATATATGATTACTTAAATAATGTTGTTCAGTCATGTACATACTTATGTTCCTAGATTTAGGATGTATATTATGCATATTAGAAAAGTTACATTAATGAACAAGATACTACTAATATACAAGTAATGGGTAAGTGGCCTATGGTACTGTAAAACATTCCATTGCTACTTATCTAGAATGAAACCTCTTTGTTGACATGTTGGGAGTTGTGCACACTCTTAACAATGTTCTGGTAGAGATGGAAGGTATCTAGAAAGTTATGGGATATGGATAAATGTTGTATTGAAGCATTGGCTAAGATAATTACGTGACTATATGACATATGTCTTTATGTGTAAGATTTTGTTATGAAAACTATGAGATGTTTTCTAATCATGCAATTGAACTTGTCTTATAGGAAATACCATGTAACATCGCCTACAAGAGAGACTTGTTTTGAAGAACAAGCGACGAAGACTCAACAATGACATTTGTTCCAGCAACGAAGTTCAAGAAAACTACCTATTGAAGATATTGAAGAATATGAAGTTCCCAGGATTTGGGATGCAGTGATGGAAGGATACCATGATCGAGGAGTACCGGTTGATCATGAAGAATGATGTCTGGGATGTGGTCCCAAGACCATAAGGGAAGTCTGTTGTGAATTCCAAGTGGATCTACAAGATCAAGCATGCTATAGATGGTAGCATAGAGAAATACAAGGCAAGATTTGTGGCTCATGGCTTTTCCTAGAAAGAAGGGATAGATTATGGAGAGACTTTTTCACCTATAGCCATATACACTTCCATCAGAACAGTGCTTGCTCTGGCTATAGTGATGAAGTGGAAGATACACCAGATGGATGTCAAGATAGATTTCTTGAATGGTGTAGTTGAAGAGGAAGTGTATGTGGAGAAACCACTCGGTTTTGAGGCACATGACAGGGAGCATTATGTACGCAAATTGAAGAAAGCCTTGTATGGTTTGAAACAAGTACCCAGGACATGGTATGGCAGAATAGACAGCTTCTTGACTAGTTTGGGCTTTACCAAGAGTAAAGTGGATTCCAACCTTTACTACAAGGTTGAGAAATGCAATCTAGTGATACTTCTATTGTATGTGGATGACTTGTTTGTGACAGGTGAGGATAGGTTGATTGCCGACATGAAGAGGAAGCTTGCTGCTGAGTTCGAGATGAAGGACTTGGGTATGATGCATCACTTTCAAGGTATAGAAGTGTGGCAGAGTGCAGATGGAATCTTCCTTGGACAAGGGAAGTATGTAGTAGATATCCTGAAACAGTTCGGGATGATGGACTGCAAGGCCATGGCCACACCTATGGCATCGAACTTGAAGCTATTGAGTGATGCTTCATCAGAGTCAGTTGATGCCACGATGTATCCTCAGATGATTGGGTCCTTAATGTACATGACAAACATGAGACCAGATATTTTCTTTGTGGTGAACACCTTGATCCACTTCCTGACAGATCCTAGACATGTTCACTTGATTGTTGTAAAGCATATTCTGAGGTACCTAAAGGGTACAGTTGATTAAGGGATCAAGTATGATGCGAATCAAAAGTTTAACCCGGAGGTTTATGTTGATTCAGATTGGGCAGGCAGTGTTGTAGATAGGAAGAGCACTTTGGGTCGCTGCTTCAGTATGGGATCATGTGTGATCTCTTGGTTTAGCAAGAAGCAATCCTGCATAGCACTGAGTACAACCGAAGCAGAGTATGTTGCAGCTTGTTCGTCCAGTTGCGAGGAAGTATGGATAAGGAAGATACTGTCAGATTTATTTGATCTCCAGTTAGATGCTACTTGTATCTTCTGTGACAACCAGAGTTGTGTGAAGTTGTTTGAGAACTCGGTGTTCCATGAAAAGTCAAAGAATATCGAGATCAAATATCACTATATCAGGGATATGGTGGAGAGAGGAGCAGTGAAGTTCCTGTATGTTGTGACATATGAGCAGATTGCATATGTGTTGACCAAACTACTAGCCAGAGTGAAGTTCGAATACTTCAGAGATAGGCTTGGTGTTCTTCAAATAGAAGATACTTCGAGGAGGAAGTGACGAGACACATTTGTAGGAGCCATTCCAAGCATGGTGGTAGGAGGATCCTTTCCACGGCTGTGGATGTAAGTGTTGTGTGATGAGCATCAGGACGATGCTCCGGATGATGTTCTACATGATGATGATCAGGATGATCATATGTGATGATATGCATCAAGATGATGCTATGATGATGATCAGGATGATCATACATGTGATGAGCATCAACATGATGCTCTAGATGATATGCATCAGGATAATGATAATATGATGATCAGGATGATCATGTGATGATGATATGCATCAGGACGATGCTATGATGATGATCAGGATGATCATGTGATGATGATATGCATCAGGACGATGCTATGATGATGATAAGTATGATCATGTGATGATGATGTGCATCAGGATGATGCACTGTATGATGATCAGTATGATCATGAGCATCAGGATGATGCTTCGTGCGAGGATGATCAGGTTGATCATGAGTATCAGGGTGATACTTCGAGGCTGTGGATATGTGGCAGGTTATGCAGTAGCATGTAATAGCTCCCTGAGAGACCCAATAGGTTGAGCAGTAAGCTCATAATTAGTCCTGGTATGCTCTTTCGAGGTTTTGCGAGGGAGGCATGTAATCAGTCCTGGAGATCCAATAGGTTGTGTTAGGCACGTAAAAGTCCTGGGATTCTCTTTAGAGATCTTTCCGGTCGTGCTAGGCACATAAACGTTCCTGGGATGCTCTTTTAAGGTTTTTCCTATTCACATGTAATAATTTCTAGAGATCCGATAGGTTGTGCTAGGCACGTAAAAGTCCCGGGATGCTCTTTAGAGATCTTGCCGATCGTGCTAGGCACATAAATGTTCCTGGCATGCTCTTTAAAGGTTTTGTGAAGGCTGCATGTAATCAGTCCCAGAAGATCTTGCCGGTCGTGCTAAGGCACATAAAGGATCATGGGATGCTCTTGTCAGGTTTTGCAGAGGCTGCGTGTAATCTGTCCTGGGAGATCTTGTCGGTCGTGCTTAGGCACATAAAGGATCCTGGGATGCTCTTGTCAGGTTTTGCAGAGGAACATAATCAGTCCTGAGATTCCACCTCTATCATGATGATGTATATGTAACTTCGGAATTTATTTCACATATATGTATATTGTATTCCTATAGAGATGTTATTATTCCTCTATACGGAAGTGTCGTCATTTATATTGTAAGTGTCGTAACTTATACTGGATGGGTTATTAGACCACCCTATTGGGGGTTGGCCATGTGGAGAGTGGCGCAATTGTGGAGGAGGAGGCTCTGCTGCTAGGAGAAGACTATCTCTTGTATTCTGGTTGTATCATTGCTCTATCTATCTCTAAGGAAGTTATTGGGGTTTTTCACCTTTATGGTTTTCCCCAAGTAAACTCGGTGTCTCTTCTATGCTTGCATTATTGTGTCCATGAATGATAAGCTGTAGATTTGCTGTACATGTTGTTCTCTCAGTTAATATCCTAGATCATATTAAATTAAATTCTGAAAATTTAGCATGGTATCAGAGCTATCCTGAAAGAAGGCATGATATGGCATGTATGACACTTGTTGCACTTACGATGCTAGGGCTTGATATAGCAAAAACTAGTCATCGTAGCACTTTCGCTATAAATATGTTTTGGAGAAGTTTTTGGCTCTGAAATCTTTACAGGTAGAATATTAAATCCCCATGTACCTTGTGTCCAAAGGAAAACCTCTAATTCATTGTACTTTGTGATTTATGATCTGTACAATATAGGGTTTCTGCCTCTTCTAGATCTGAGTAAAAATCAGGTGACCTTGGGAAAAGGTCATAACTTGGGCTAGGAAGCTCCAAATGAAATTTCGTAAAAAGTGACAGGTAGTACATAGACTGTACTATCACAGGAAACATTTTCAGAGGTAGAAGTTGAACCAGTGACACGTGGAATTTTGTACAAGTTCGCTCTCCGGTATTATCCCATAAACATGTCATGTTGCGACACTTGGCATAACTCTGTCTTAGAGAATCCAATTGAGGTAAGACCTGTCGAGATGGAAAGATAACAGATCGAGCTATCTCAAAAACATGTTTCAGACCCTGTGGATTGAAAAGTTAGGAGTTACACCAGAAACAATCAGGTACATATTTCTGTCAAAACATAATTATTTTTTAGTACCTTCATTCATGGCTTCCAGAATTTAGGGCTTCGGAGAAAGTTGGAATTTTTGTAATTGGAGACCACGGCTGAATGCTACTCATCAAAATAAAAATTTAGAGACCAAGATCAGAAATTTTGGTTGGGCAGAATGCCGGGCTTGATCAGACCCTAGTTCGGGACTTTGATCAGAAAAGTGAAAAATTAGGGCTTCTGTAAAAATGGGAATTTTTGAAATATGTGACCACGACTGGAAGCTCCTCAGAAAAATAGAAGCTTAGAGCTTTGGATCAAACCTTTTGATTGGGCAGAAGAGTGGGCTTCATCAAACCCCAGTTCAGGGTCACGTCCAGTGAATCCGAAAGTTTCAAAGGCAAAATTGAGGAGTGAAACTTTGCAGTTTTCAAATTCTGAATATACCAGCTTGATCAGCTCATCAAGGCGCATATTTCTATCCTTTTAGAAGTTTGAAATTCAAAGTTTGAATTTTTGGGGTTTCTCTAACAAACCCATATCTAGCTCTAGGTCCATTTCTTGCAAATCAAGTGGATTGGGTTAATCCTAGAAGAAGATGGATTGGTCACCTGCATAAGTGAAGAAGTTCCTGTTTCAGAGGGAGATGAGGCTAAGGCCTTACATAAGAATATTACAAGCGATCTCGACAGGTATGACTCATCGAGGTATGTTTCGATATTTGTTCATGATTAAGTTTATGGTATGCTTGTCTTCATGTTATTACGGTTAGTACAATCTTGATTTTAGATTTGTCGTATCACCTTAACAAAATTATGAATGCATGATAGAAGATATTCATTGGTTAGGATGTTGACACTTATGATTGTACTAATGCATTATGGTGTTGTATGAGGTTTATGTTGTCTGCTAACATAAAAGGTACACCAAGAAAGACAAATCATGTTCTACTTCAAGAACATATGATCATGGTGACATGAAGACAAGGATTCATCCATTTTCATGAATTACATAGAAGATCTACTTTCAAGGTATGTATAACTTGGTTCTACAATGGTTAACTTATGAGACATGCAGGTTACTAGCACAAGTCACTGAAGAGAATCAAAAGACATTATGAGGGTATGTTAGACATAACTAGCTAGCATGCTAATCCAGGTATGTTTTTTTTCTATATCAAGCTAGAATCCTACCTTGTGTTAGGATCTTATACTGTTGTGTTGTTGATAATGATTATTCATGAAGTCATAGGTTTGAATAATCATGGTTGTATGCATATTATGTTTCTTACCGTAATTGATGATATGACTAACCAGAAGAATCATGAAGGTATAGGTTTGAATAATCACAGGTTTTATGCATATTATATCTCTTATCTTGATTGATGATTCAACTAACCAAAAGAGTCCTATGATCAAATAAGAAAATGTATGAGTAAAAGAAGACTTCCCTGAAACCTTGAATACTAATGTTTATTATCTGTGAATGATCATGAATATACATGTTTAAGATTATTGTGTTTTGATAGTATTAAGATTATACTAATAAATGTGTGATTATGTATGAGACCTCAAGGATAACACAATGATGATACTAATAAGCATGCATAGTGATTAAGGATGGATGTAAGTTCAAGGACAGGTAATCCAGGAATCAAAGATCAAGAGGGAGCACACTCTAGTTGTTCCTGCAAGAAAGCAAAGGAGCACACTTCAGTAGTTTCTGCAAAGATGCAAATATTCAGAGGGAGTTAACCACTTCTCACAATCCACATAAGAATGGAGTTGCAGAAAAGAAACAAAGACTAAGAGGGAGTCAACCCAACAAACAAACAAAGATAAGTATTTGAATTGTCATTACTTGCATATTTTATTGTTTAAAGAATACTGTTCAATAATGTATATACTGATGTTCCTAGAATTAGGTTGGGTATTATGCATATTAGAATAGTTGCATTGATGAACAATATACTACTAATATGCATGGGTAAGTAGCCTATGGCACTGTACAACATTCCATTGCTACTTATCTAGAATGAAACCTCTTTGCTGACATGTTGGGAGTTGTGCACACTCTTAACAATGCTCTGGTAGAGATTGGAAGGCATCTAGAAAGTTACAGGATATGGATAAATGTTGTACTGAAGCATTGGCTAAGATAATTGCATGACTCTATGACATATTTCTTTATGTGTAAGAATTTGTCTGAAAATTATGAGATGTTTCTAATCATGCAATTTAACTTGTTTTGTAGAAAAGACCGTATACCTTCACCTACAAAAGAAGGACTACAACATTTGTTCAAGCAACAAAATTATCTATTGAAGACATTGAAGTTCCCAGGATACGGGAAGAATGCCATGATCCGTCGATCATGAAGAACGATGTTTGGGATGCGGTCCCAAGAGCTGAAGGGAAGTCTGTTGTGACTTCCAAATGGAACTATCAGATCAAGCATGCTGCAGATGGCAGCATAGAGAAATATAAAAGTGATGAGATAGAAGATACACCAGATGGATTTCAAGACAACCTTCTTGAATGGTGTAGTCATATATGTGTGCAAAACTTGGTAGGACAGACAACTTTCTATCCAGTTTGGGCTTTACCAAGAGTAAAGCGGATTCCAACCTTTACTACAAGGTTGAGGAAGGAAATCCAGTGATACTACTTTTGTATGCAGATAACCTGTTTGTTACAGGTGAAGATAGATTGATTGTCGACATGTAGCGGAAGCTTACTGCCGAGTTCGAGATGAAGAACTTGGATATGATGCATTATTTGTTTTTGGCATGGAGGTGTGGCAGAGTGCAGATGGAATCTTCCTTGGACAAGGGAAGTATGCAGTAGAGATCCTGAAGAGGTTCGGGATGATGGATTGCAAGGCCATGGCCACACCTATGGCATCGAATATGAAGCTTCTATGTGATGCTTCATCTGAGCCGGTTGATGTCTCTATGTATCGTCAGATGATTGGGTCCTTGATGTACCTGACGAGCACGAGACTAGATATTTGCTTTGCGGTGAACACATTGAGTTAGTTCCTGATAGATCCGAGGAGTGTTCATCTGGTTGCTATAAAGCATGTTCTGAGGTACCTGAAGGGTACAGTGGATTAAGGGCTTAAGTATGAAGCGAATCAAAAGTTTAACCTACAGGTTTATGTTGATTCAGATTGGGCTGGGAGTGCTGCAGATAGGAAGAGCACATATGGGTGCTGCTTCAGTATGGGATCAGGTGTGATCTCTTGGTTTAGTAGGAAGCAGTCATGCGTAGCACTGAGTATAGCTGAGGTAGAGTACATTGCATCCTGTTCAGCTAGTTGTGAGGCAGTATGGCTACGGAAGCTACTGTCTGAGTTATTTGATCTCCCGTTGGATGCTACTGGTATCTTCTGTGATAACCAGAGTTGTGTGAAGCTGTCCGAGAATCCAGTGTTTCATGACAGGTCGAAACACATAGATATCAAATATCACTATATCAGGGATATGGTGCAGAGAGGAGCTGTGAAGCAGCTGTATATTGCGACAGACGAGCAGATTGCAGATGTGTTGATGAAGCCACTAGCCAGGTTGAAGTTCGAGTACTTCAGAGAGAGGCTTGGTGTTCTTCAGATCGAGTACACTTCGAGGAAGAAGTGATGGACACATTTGCTGAAGCCATTCCAAGCATGTTGGAAGGAGGATCCTTCACATGGCTGTGGATGTAAGCGCTGGATGACGAGCATCAGGATGATGTTCTGGTTTCTGCTTGGATATGATCAGTTGGATCATTTTTATATATGTATGTACACATCATGTTGGATGATGGATATGATCAGTTGGATCATTTTTATGTATGTATGTATGCATCATGTTGGATGTTAGATATGATCGGTTGGATCATGTGTATGTATTTTTTATAAGCATCATGTTGGATGCTTGGACAATGTATCTGTATATGTATCAGGTGGATATATTATATGATCAGGTGGATCATGTATGGTGATATGTATCATGTATTTGTATCAGGTGGATACACTGTATGATCAGGTGGATCATGTATGATGATATGTATCAGGTAGATACTTGGTATGCATCAGGTAGATGCATTGTATGATCAGGATGATCATGGATGACGAGCTTCAGGATGTTGCTCCAGATGACATGCAACAAGATGTTGTAGTGATGATGATTAGGATGATCATGTGTACATCAGGATGATGTATGGTGAATATCAGGTTGATACTCTGTGGCTGTGGAACAGGTTGTGCAGATAAGCATGTAATTTGTGCCCTGGGAGATTTGCAGATGGTCTTTCGAGGTTTTTCCTATGACATGTAATTCGTACCCTGGGACATCTGGCAAATGCTCTTTCGAGGTTTTGCTTGGGAGGACATATAATTTGTGCCTTGGGAGATCTTCAGATAGTCTTTCGAGGTTTTTCCTATGGCATGTAATTTGTGCCCTGGGATATCTGGCAGATGCTCTTTCGAGGTTTTGTCCTATGGCATGTAATTTGTGCCCTGGGATATCCGATAGGTTGAGCCGTGTGCTCCTAATCAGTCCTGGGATGCTCTTTCGATGTTTTGCCATGACCACATGTAATTTGTGCCCTGGGAGATCCAATAGGTTGAGTCTTGTGCTCGTAATCAGTCCTGGGATGCTCTTTCAAGGTTTTGTGGTGACCACATGTAATTTGTGCCCTGGGAGATCCGATAGGTTGAGCCTTGTGCTCGTAATCAGTCCTGGGATTCTCTTTCGAGGTTTTGTGGTGGGGTCACATGTAATAAGTCTTGGAGATGTAGACAGGATGAAAAAGGGCTCAGATGCTCTTTAGGGTTCTTGCTAGTCAAGAGACTCTTTTAAGGTTTTGTGACGCATGTAATAAGTCCTGAGAATTCCACAGTATGTCCAGTGATGACGAAGACCTGCAGGTGGTGGGCCTACATCCAGTATGAAAAAGGACTGGCTCTGTAGAACTTCCTATGACGAGTAGATTTAGAGATTGATTGAGCTAGCAGTAGCAGTGACGATGATGATGAGTCGATGACGATTATCCAGTGACGATGATCCAGAGAAGATGACTTGTGCTAGAAGACCTGTGTCGAGAAATACCTTCCTAGTTAAGAGGGAGTGTTGATGTATATGTAACTTCGGAATGTATTTCACATATATGTATATTGTATTCCTATAGAGATGTTATTATTCCTCTATACGGAAGTGTCGTCATTTATATTGTAAGTGTCGTAACTTATACTTGATGGGTTATTAGACCACCCTATTGGGGGTCGGCCATGTGGGTCAAAGGGTTATTAGACCACCCTAGTGGGGGTCATCCCAGTCAGCATTATGTTAAGTGGTTAAGTTGAGGCCGACCTAGTTGAGTAAAGGTCAAGTCAAGTTAGTGTATAAATAGAGAGTGTGTCTCTCTCATTTTACACATTCTATTCTCTCACTCACACTGTGGAGAGTGGCGCACTTGTGGAGGAGGAGGCTCTGCTGCTAGGAGAAGACTATCTCTTGTATTCTGGTTGTATCATTGCTCTATCTATCTCTGAGGAAGTTATTGGGGTTTTTCACCTTTATGGTTTTCCCCAAGTAAACTCGGTGTCTCTTCTGTGCTTGCATTATTGTGTCCATGAATGATATGCTGTAGATTTGCTGTACATGTTGTTCTCTCAGTTAAGATCCTAGATCATATTAAAGTAAATTCTGAAAATTTAACATATCAGGCCTCTCGCAGAGATGATGAAGACCTATAGGAGGCTATGCCTACATCCAGTATGAAAAAGGGCTGGTTCTGTAGAACTTCCTATGACAAGAAGAATTGAGAGATAGCACCAATGATCGAGATGAAGAGTACAACAGTAGTGATGATGTTGCTCCATGATCCAGTGACGATGATCCAACTCCAGAATTGAAGACTTGTGCCTATATGTATTGATGACTCATGTTAAGAGAATACCTTCCTAGTTAAGAGGGAGTGTTGATGTATTTGTAACTTCGAAAGATATTCTTCTATGTATTACACTTGTACTTTATTGTATTCCTATTGGAGATGTATTATTCTTCCATTCAAAAGTGTCGTTATTTTTATTTGTAAGTGTTGAAAGTATTATTGTAAGTGTCGCAACTTATATTTGATGGGTTATTAGACCACCTTAGCGGGGTCGGCCCTGCATGAGTCATGTGGATGGGTTATTAGGATTCCGTAGGAAGTTGGCCCAGTTAGGGTTAAAGGCAGGTTAAGTTGTTGTATAAATAGAGAGTGTGTCTCTCTCTATTTGCTAATTCACTCACTCACTCACTTTGCATTAGTGAGAGAGAGGAGGATTACGCACAAGTGGAGGAGGATAAGCTGCTAGGAGACTATCTCTTGTCTTGGGGTTTGATCTTTGTGATCCTTATATTGGTACTCATTCTATCTCTGAGGAAGTTGCGGGGTTTTTCACCTTCTTGGTTTTCCTCGGTGAAATGCTTTGTGTCTCTTGTCTCTTATCTCTTATGTTTGATATGATGTACATGTTGTTATTTCAGTTAAGATCATAGATCATATTGAATTAAATGATGAAAAACTAAAAGAATCCATGTCTGTCAAATGCTTTCGGAGTGGTAGGATAATGGTTCATTTCAGGAGAGGCAATGGCTCTCCAGTAGGTCAAGGACATGACAGATGTAGAGTCTCCTTCATCTGAAATAGTACGATGGACATTTTTCCCAACGACATTGGTAATGATTTGGAATGCCAGTTGGTGGGAAAGCATCGGTTTAAAGTATTCGAGTCTAAACATGATGGTGTTAGATGATTCTAGATCCATTGCTCCAATAGCAAATAGTAGAGTCTTACGCTGAATTGGACATTTTTGTAAGATTTCAAGGGTCAACATAGCACATGGTTCCTAGGCTAGATCTTCCACAATGTTGTAGTTCTAAGCGGCCCAGGTGTTGGGGTTGAAAATCACTTTTCGGATTGTGCTCTTAGGTGGATGCAATGCTGCATGTGATATATGTTTGTCTATGGTCAAAGGACCTTGTGTTGGAGGGGTAGTGGATGCAAATGTGGAGGATTTTTTAGCATGACCTCCATTAGATTCTTTATCTGGAACTAGATCATACATATGTTCCCTCGTATATAAGTTAACCATTTCACTACGCATCATGAGAACATGAGTGGTCGTGGATGTTTCTCCTTGCGAAGGAGTTGGTTGTTGTGGAACCATCTGTTGTTGTTGGGTGGGGAAGGGGTTCATTAAAATTGTGGGTTGGGGTTTTCCTTTTAGGTATTTTTGGACTTATTCATGATGTGGGAATTCTTTCATGAAGTGGTCATCACCGCATAGTAAACATGGATATTTATCCTTCCATTTTGGTTTAGTATTAGTGGTGTCTGGATTGGTTTTTTGTTCCACTGGTTAAATTTTTTTTTTTTGGATTTGCCTTTATTTTTCTTCTTACCACTGGATTTATGAGATAAAGTAGATTGGACTGAATTCACCTCCATGGTGGGAGAAGGAATGGGTGAATGGTTGGTTTTATTACCAGCTTAAGGCGGATTTGGATTTGAAACTGTTGAAATATTGTAACTTCAAATAATATTCTCTTTGTATTTTATTATTATTCATCTGGAGATGTTTTATTCCTCCGTCGGGATGTTATTATTATGTAAAGTCATTGAGGTAAATACTCCCATGTAAGTCGGGGCAATAGATCCCCTAAGAGTCATTTGTAATGGGGTGTTTAATTTCCCTAGAGGGGTCAGCCCAGTCAGCAAGAGAATAAACTATTGAGGCCGGCCTGTCAAGTGTAAAAGTCAAGTGAATGTAAAGTATAAATAGAGGAGGTGTGTTCCTCTTTTGAACACACACTCACTCACTTGTGAACTCGCATAGGAGAGAGAGACATCTGGAAAGGAGGAGAAGGATCTCTTGTTTGGGGATTTCATCTTTGTACATTTGGTCATCTATATTGAGGAAGTTTTGATGGGTTTTCTACCCCATGAAGGTGTCCCATGATAAATTTGTGTCTCTTGTATTTATGTTGTGCTTGTTATTCTTTCAGTGATCATGTATATGCTATTGTTGTGAAATTGAATTGAATACTGATTTTATCTATCTTATCATATTGAATATTAACATGGTATTAGAGCTAGCCCGAAGGAAGGAAATGTATGGCACTTACAACACTTGTTTCACTTGCAACAATTTGAAAGCTAGGGCTTTGTATAGCAAACCCTAGTCATCGTGTAACTTTCGCTATAAATCACTTTTGGAAAAGGTTAAAGATTTGAAACTTAGACAGGCCGAACACAACATGTTCCTGTACCTTGTGTCCGAGTTTCAGCCTCAGATTCGTTGTACTTTGTGATATATGATCTGTACAAGTTAGGGTTTCTGCCTCTTCCAGAATGTAACCCTAAACAGGTGACCTAGGAAAAAATGTCATATATCGGGATAGGAATCTCCAAATGGAATTCCGTAAAAATTTACAGTTAGGGAACAAACTGTAGTTTCACACGTCTAGGTATTAGAGGCTTAAGGTGAAACAGTGACACGTGGAACTCCGTAAAGTTTCACTATGTTGTTTCATCCCATTAACAGGTCATGTTGGGAAAATTAGCATATCTCTCTCATGAAGAATCCAATGAAGCTTAAATATCTGGGGTTAGAAAGATGACAGGTCAGGCTACCACAGACCAAAGTTTTAGACCCTGGAGATCTTAAATTTCAGAGATACACCATAAACAATAAGGCCCGTCTGAAATGGATCAACAAAGGAAATCAAAGAAGATGAGGAAGAAGCTCTCACTTAGGGTTTTCAATTTTTTTAGGTATGGCATGACTTGATACAATGTTGGAGACACCTGATGCAACATTGGAAACTTTGGATATGAATTTGGAATCCATTCATCATAGATATTAATCTTCCATCAAAATGTTGTGGGAGGAAGGAGATTGAAAATTAGGGTTTCCAAGTAAGAAGAAACCCTAGCAAAGCTGGGATACTCATAGGGAAGCAATAAAGGAGGTTTAAATTGCACTAATATTCTATCATCCTAGCACCATGAACCTATATAATATGTTTACAAGTGATCTACCTTGGATGGTTAGGGTTTTACCCTTATAGAGAAGACTACAAGCAATCTCGACAAGTATGACTTGAGGAGATACATGTATGTTTTGAAATCTGTTTCATGATTAAGTTCATGATATGTTTGTCTTCATATTATTGAGGATTAGTACAATCATGATTAATTTTAGAATTGTCTGATCACCTTAGTAAAAGTATGAATGCATGTGAATGATATAATACATTCATTTATTAGGGTTATGACACTTATGATTGTACTAATGCACTTGTGGTGTTGTATGAGGATGATGTTGTCTGCTAAAATAAAAGGTACATCATGAAAGAAAAATCAAGTTCTAGATCAAGAATATATGAACATGATGACATGAAGACAAAGACTCATCCATAGTCTTTGATCACATAGAAGCTCTACTTATGAGGTATGTATGATTTGGTTCTACTATGCTTAACTTTAGAGATATGCAGGTTACTAGCAAAGAAGATATTGTTTCGGTATGTTAGACATAACTAGCAATCATGCTAATCCAGGTATGTTTTCCTATATCGAGTTACAATCCTAGTATGTGTTAGGATCTTATATAAGTATACTTTTGTATGATTGATAATGATTATTCATGAAGTTATAAGTTTGAGTAATCAAGGGTTTATGCATATTATGCTTCTTAGTTTGATTAATGATATGACAAACTAGACGAGTGCTATGGTCAAATAAGATTTTGCATGAGTAAAAGAAGTATTCCCTGAAACCTTGAATACTAACGCTTGCGATAAATTACCTGTGTATGAAATGATCATGACCATACATGTTTAAGATTAATTAAGATCATAATGTTTTGATAGTACTAGGATTATACTAATGAATGTATGATTATGTATGAGAACTTGAGGATGACACAATGATGAAACTAGTGCACACTTAAGAATGCATAGTGGTCCAGGATGGATAGAAGTTCAAAGACATATAATCAAGATGCTATCTTAAAGGGAAAATAGAGATCAAGAGGGAGGCAACCACACAAACATAAAAGATAAGTATTTGAGTTCTTATTTGAATTACTTTTTGAATCTATGAATAGTTAATGATATTGCTCGTTGTATGCATATTTGTATTCCTAGAATCATGAAATATATCATGCATAGTGTAAGCATTCATATAGCATTGAACTATATACTACTAATATGCATATGATGGGTAAGTTGGACAAAAAATTGCATTGTTTCTTATCTAGAATGAAACCTCTTTGCTAACATGCTGGGAGCTGTGCACGCTCTTGATAGTATGTTCTGGTAGAGATGGAAGGCATCTAGATAGCCATTGTATGCATACAAGATATGGAAAAGTGTTGTGCCAAAGTATTGGTAAACATAGTTGCATAACTATGTGAATCATATTAGTATGCATAACAGGTTATCGTTGAAATGTCAACATGATTTGATGATTATAAAGTGTTACTAATCACGTAATTATAATTGATTTGTAGGAAATATCGTGTGCTATGATCTACAAAAGAAGGATGATGAACACTTGTTCCAAAGAACAAGTGACGAGTGTTCAACAAGAAGACTTACAAATCAAACATACTATAGAAGTACAAAGGAAGGCTCGTGGCTAGAGGATTCTCTTAGAAAGAGGGAGAGGATCATGACGAGATGTTTGCTCTAGTGGCTAGACACACTTCCAAAGATAGATTACACCCATGGATGACAAGACCGTTCTCTTGAATGGTGTAATTGAAGAATAAGTGCATATCTAGCAAACTCCCAGGATTTGAAAGAGAATGACATGATTGAATAAGGCTTTGTATAGGTTCAACAGGTACCCAGGATTGATAGTCATTTGATGAGCTTGATGATCACCAAGGGTGATGAGGATTTCAACCTTTGCTACAAGGTTGAAGATGGTTTCTATATACAGATGACATGCTTCTCTCATATGGATGCAAGAAGGAACTCACGATAGAGTTTGAGTGATGTTGAGGCTCATATCAGTAGACCCATCTGACGGGAGATGACACAAATAGATATGCAGAAGATAACTCAATGGAGAGTATGCACGATGTTTAGTCATAGAAGGAGGACAATACTTAGATGTAGAAGACTCCACTTCAGAGGGAGTAGATCTCAGAGTTAAAGAATATTGACATGATTCTTGTGATTAGATATGTGGCTGAGATCAGATGAGATTTTTCCTTAGCCAAGGAAAATTTGAAGTAGTGTAGCTGGGGTTTTCACCCTAGCTTGTGCAAATGAGCACCTACTAAGGAGAAGGGACTCCTTAGTAGCAGTTCATTAAAACAGTATGAAATTTAACCTAGCATGAGCATTAATAGAAATAAAAAGACATGACAAGATAATAAAGATTTTCCTTTTGTATTAAATTTACCTCAAGTGTTGAGGTTGGTGGAGCTCTTGCAGTAGTCCAGGAGGGCTGCTTCCGTGCTCCAATGGGTTGCTTCTCCTTCTCCAAGGTGTTTGAATAATGGGCCAAAGGGGCACTCAAATGGGAAAAACTAGCTCAAATGGTAAGCTAGGGTTTCAAGAGTGATTTTGGCAGAGTGAGGATAGGGAAGATTGTGGATATGAAATGGGGAGCCTCCATCACCTATTTATAGGTTTTTAGTGGTGGAGTGTTGACCCATGGTTTTTGGCACCATATGGTTTAGGTCAATTGTATAGGGTTTTTGCTTCTTTTTTCCTCATTTTTTCTCATTTTTTATATTTTTTATTCCCTTTTATTTGATTTTTGGGAATTTAGGGCCCTTTTAGAGGGTTTTTTGCTATTTTTGGAGGAAATCTAAATTATTTTTGGGGAAAAAAAGGGGTTTTTTTGGCCTTTTGGTGGCTTTTTAATGGTTTTTTGAGGTTTTGGAGGCAAATTTGGTAGGAAATATAGGCAAATGAGTCATGTAATGAGGGAGATGAGATGGTGAGCACTTTTTGGGTGTTAACAGATTGCCCCCTGATGTGTGAGGGCAGGAGCTCATCATATGGCCGATAGACATCATAGGTCTTTTATGGTTTTCCTAAGATGTGGAGAGGAGAAGAAACAGACTAGAGCCTGGAACAATGGTCCCAAACAAACTGCAAAAATTGAAAATACATGACCTCAATAATGAATGAGGAATAATCTCAATATATGGAGAAGGCGGGCATACCCATGCTCGTATCAAGATATATAAAATAACAATGAGGCCCAAAAAATGGGGACCTAAAAGATACATAGAGAACCACGGTGTACATCATAAGGGTCCAAAAGGGGACACAAATCTGGGACATACTGCCGGGATGACCATGTTTGAGCTGAAGAACTGATACACTGGAATAAAAATAGTGGTGTTGAGTATGGTACTAGGGCAACCGATGAACTGGAAGATCACAATGACGAGGACTCACACCCTCAATGGTACACTGAACTGGAGCTGAACTGGGTACTCAAGGAAGCATATAAGTGGATGGCTTCCGAATACAATCGCCAACGCAACCCAGATATCCACGGGAACATATAACTGGGTGTTCCGAAGTGACTCACCAATGTGCTAGAGTCGGGGGAAATCCGGGGTCTTTGACCAATAACTGAAGGTATATATACCCTGCGCGATTATGAACGATGCGATCAAGGTGTTGAAGTCGAGCATGTGAGAAACAACCATTCGGAGAGGCACTGATGACTCCTCGCAAAATGGTCCGTAGGCACTCACCACAGATGGTGATGAGTCTAAGGCGTAGGGACCTCTGGGTCTATCCTCTGGAATAGATGGGTTGGCGTCGACAGAGGGAGACTTGCAACTACCAAGGCAATGTTGTTTCCTTGATAAGAACATGAGGTGGAGAATCGAAGTGTGAAAGTACTGATGGTAGGACTGACATACTGTGGGCGTGGGGAACAACTGGGCAAATAGAGTGGGTGGACTTAAAATTCCTTTGTTCAGAGTATGATGGTGGGGATGATCGGGCAGCATATGAAACTTATTATTGGGAAAGGGATCATAGCTTTAATGGACCAGGGAGGATGACTGGGATGAGTGATACTCAGGTTGGTGTAAGATGGCAGGAGATTGCAGAATACTCTGAACAAAGGCGACCTTATTGGGGGTGCTGCCGAGATGGTTGATCATAGTGTCGAGGGGCATTGGTGGGGACTTCTTCATGTTTTAAGGAGCTGGAAGAAGTGTGCTCAAAATAGTACTGTCGTGTGGATTTATACGAGCTCAGGACAGTTCATGCTCGAGATTGCTTTCAATTTTAAAAAATATGAAAGTGATAAGAAGACTCTGAAATAATGGAATGGTACCGTCGTGTGGATTTGTATGAGCCCAGGACGATGCATGCTCGTGGTGGCTTTCAATTTTAGAGAGTCTGAAAGCAAAAAGAAGACTCCAGGGGGGTTCTTTTTCGTGTGTTAGTCTCCAAGGCCCGAAAAAGCATAAAAGGATGCAATGAAGAACTCTTCTAGCCGGTGTGACTAGAATATTACTTTTTCGTAATTAGTCTACTAGGTTCGGAAAAGGGTTAAACTTATACCAGATAGACGCCCTTTCAGGTACTTTAACGAGCATGAAAGGAAGCAAGATTGCTCGACGATCTTTTCATTCTTTTAGGACTCAGAAAAGAGCTTAACAGAAACTCCCTAAGTGCCTTTTTCGTAAAGGACTTGTCCAGCCCGAAAAAGGGATAAAATTATACCGAACAAAAGGAATGGCCAAGCAAGGAGAGAGTGTTCGATCAAGGGACATTGATGAGAACCAAGAATGAGGGTTGGGGGGGAACACTGGTGGGCCTCCTTGCGGGATGATGAATGGTGGAAAAATAATGAAATATTTGCAGTATGAATGGAGTGAAGGGCTCATGTATAAATGTGGAACAATTAGATGGCGGCTGATGTGGCATGCAAACCGAGGCAGCAAGGTGTCAAAACACAATGTTGGAACTGTATCTGGTGAGAGCGAGAAATGATCTCAAGTGTCATCACGAGCTCGAAAAACTGAATCCAGCGATATAAACAGTGTCAAAAACGGAGAACGGTCGAGGTGGCACGCAAATTGAGATGACTAAGGGCTGGTAAAAAATGCCCAAAAAATCTAGGGGTGGGAGCAAGAAATGATCTCAAGCATCATCACGGGCTCGAAAAACTGAATCCGATGGTATAAGAAATGCGAAAAACTGACAACGGCCAATGTGGTGCGCAAATCGAGATGGCGACGTGCATGGAAAAAAAAAATTCCAAAAAAGGGGTTCGGAGAAAAATAAAAACTGAGTCGCCATTCTGAAGGCCGCGTTGTGCTGATTCCAGTGGTGGAAACGGTTCGGAAATGGACTCTATATGGATCCATAATGGCCAAATCAATAAAATTCTACTGTCTATAAATAGTAAGTGGACCCATAATGCCAAGTGTCATTTGTGTGGTTGACGTTGACAGGAGAGTGTGGTGGGCCAGAGCGGATTTGAGATTTCTCGGTGATTGGACCGGTCGATTTCATTTCCGCGAGTTGTAGGTATTTCACTGAACTCAGACCTTTAATTTTTTTTCTGGAGTTGGGTGGGTAGTGGGTCCTCAGGGGGGTTGTACGGTCCACGTGGGTGTGGATCGCGGGTTGTGAGGCGATGGCCACGATTTGCGATCACGACAGTGGCCTCCATAGCCACGATTCGGGATTACAGCTATGGCCTGGGTAGTCTTGATCCGCACCCGCGGCTGTGGCTGGGACAACCGCGATTTGGGATCGTGGCTGTGGCTGGGACAGCCGCGATTTGGGATCGTGGCTGTGGCTGGGACAGCCACGATTTGGGATCGTGGCTGTGGCTGGGACAGCCGCGATTTGGGATCGTGGCTGTAGCCCCACAGTCATGATCTGGATCGGGATTGTGGAGGCATACCGGGGGGGATGATGGTTTATTAGATGATATGCGGATGAGTTTTCGTTGTGGGATTGATAGGATGCCGAGAGTACTCTGGAGAGAGAGTGATATACCGGATGACCTGATGGACTACATATGGGGTGACCGACATGTCCAGGGGACTTTGGGCTGTGCAGACTATTGAAGTTCGCATAGGTGCCAATGATGCGTTCAATAGTACTACTGCTGAATAGGTTAGTGAGTTTCTGGGAGCCCGATAGTTTGTGCTTCATGGTGCAAGGGGAGAGACTGGAGCTCACCTTGGCAGACATATATTTTTTGACGGGACTACCATGTTTGGGTAGGGTGGCAGATACTCAGCCACAAGTGTCCGTGGATGTGGACATGGAGGAGATGCTGGATCAGTACTGCCTTCCTATGGAAATAGTGCATAAGAATGCACTATTGATTTGTGACTTGGAGGAGCCATCAGTTCGGGCGATCGCGGCATGTGTGGTCCGAGTGTTGGGGTTGTAGGAGACCAACCGGGTGTCTGGGGGATAGATGCAGCTAGTCAAGAGGGTATTACAAGGGACCTACTTTGCTTAGGGCTAGATGTTCCTCACCTGTGTTTAGCGGCAGCTGACCTCGGTGAAGGAATTTGGCAAGGGGTTCTGCTATTGGTCATTCCCGTGTTCTTTCTTTATGGAGCGGGTTCTGACATTGTATCCGAGAGTGTCTGTCCGGGCTGGGGGTTTGAGGGAGCCGCGGATGGTGCGGTGGGGTGAGATGATGTGCCGGTGGGGTGGGGGAGAGGTGGGGCGGTACTTCATGTAGGATCTCTACTTGCAGTGGTTGCAGCTGCCATTGACCTTTGATGACTATCCATATGTTGGTATGGATTACCGGCGAGATCCGGAGGCACCACAACCCCCAGGGCAGGCTTGGGGCCCAGATGGTATGTATCTCGCTTTTTTATTGTTTTGTATTGGATGTTTTGATGTTAAGAGATATATGATGAGTTTGACTAGTTGCGATTTCATTTGATGCAGATGTGGGACCGCTGTCACCACCAGGGCATAGGGAGCATTGGGGGCATATAGCAGTGCCAGGCCTTGCCAGATCGGAGGGAGGTACAACGATGGGATGTGGAGGGGACTTTGGAGGCTTTGAGAGTTACCTTCGACTGGATACTAGTGGGGGTCTCCAACGAGGAGTGGAGGGATCTGGATCGGGATGTAGTCGAGGCCTATCACGAGGCTGCACGGGAGTGGCGGTCACGAGGCTCCACGGGAGTGGCGGTCTATCTTGATTTGGGTGGCAGTTATGGCCAAGGAGAGGAGTGGTTAGGAGCGACACGGGCATGAGGATCCAGAGGAGGATCTGGAGGAGTTGGAGGAGGAGCAAGGAGAGGAGGAGTCCGCATCAAAGGAGGCTGGTGAGGAGGATTCAGATGGGGGATATGACTCTCATTAGGGAGTGCTAGGGACTACCCCCCGATGCATTTGGGCATAGACGGCATGTATTTTATGACAGGGATGCTGTTGGGGCTCCTTGATGTATATTTTTTGTATAGCTGAGTGCTGGGACACTCATGGCATGTATATGACGATGATATATTTATATATATATGCACATGGATGCATTTTTTTGCGGTGATTATTTTGTGTGCGCATGTGGATGTGCTTGTATTGTTTTGTGTTATTTTATTGCACGTGGATGCAAAATGATGTGTTATGATAGGCACGTGGATGCCCCTATATGGTTTTGTGTTAGGTTATTGCACATGGATGCAAATGGTTTGTTATGAGAGGCACGTGGATGCCCGGTGTTGTAGATGCAGTCTTTTTGGGATTTAATGTTTTTGATGTGATGATTATGCATGATGGATGATGTTACAATGTGTGTTTGATATGCCAGTCGAGGTTGTTGTTAGCCATTTGATCTGCAACGCTATTCTAAGCTCTTGGGACATGGGTGAATGTTATGGATTCAAACTGTCGGCTTATCTATTTTGTGCGCAGGAAATTTCGAAAGAGGCAAGGATCACGCACCTGGTAGCAGTTGTTGAGCTGGGAGACAAGCAACTAGGAGTCAAGGAACACATGAAGGTGATGTAGACCCATCCGAAGGGCATCTGTCAGGAGACTGGTCATAGCATCATACTCAGCCTGGTTATTGGTAGCATCACCTATGCACATTCCGTCAAGGTGAATCAACTCATGCGAAGGGGAATATAAGACCCAAGCTGCAGAAGCCAGGTTTGGAGACCAGCGGCTTGCTCCATCGGCGAAGCCTATGTAATGAGGTGGAAGATGGTCCATCTGTGATCATGCAAAAATGATGAATGTAAGGTTGTGGTAAAAAAGTGGAAAAAAAAGAAAGCAAACTGTACAATACAGATCAATGGGTCCGCGGTATTGTTAAGGGTAAAAGTGTTTAAGATACAACCCATTACGAGGGTTGTGCAAGGGGTGGCCTTCTGAGTCAGTTAGAATGTATGCCCCATGTCCAAGGCAGGTATGCACTATGTAAGGGCCTTTCCACATGGATTCGAACTTCCCTTTTTCGGTCTTATCGTGGGCTTGGTCTTAAACAAGGACTAGATGTCCTTCATGGAAAGCTCGTGGGTGGACATGTTTGTCGTAACCAACTTTGGAGCGGTTCTTGGCAGCTTCAATGGTTTGGAGGGTTGGGAGACGGTCCTTGTCAGCTTGTTCTAATAACAGTAGGCATTGTTCAAGTGGGGAGGTGTCGGGGAGAAGTTCAATAGCGATGTGGAGGGTGGGGATCTGACACTCGATGGGGAGGACAGATTTGACACCGTGAACTAATTGAAAAGGGGTGAAACTGGTGGCGGTCTTAGTTGATGTACGGTAAGCCCATAAGGCGGGGAAAAGCATGTGATTCCAATTGGACTTATGTCAGTCAACAGTGTGTTGGAGGATTGTTTTCAAAATTTTGTTAATAGCTTAAACCTGGTCGTTCCCTTGGGGGTAGTAAGTAGAGGCATACTGATGTTTGAACTTAAGGAGAGTTGACAACTCGCGCCAAATGGCATCTTCAAAATGTGAACCACGTTCTGAGACAAGCTGTTTTGGGACCCCGAATCGTGTAATAACATGGTTAAAAAAGAAACGGGCAGCAGTGTCAGCTTTACAGTTGAAGGTGGGCATGGATTCAGCCCATTTGGTGAAGTAGTTGATAGTGATAATGATGTACTTATGGCCATTTGCAGATGAGGGTTTGCATTCCATAAAGTTGATGGCCCATTTGCAAAACGGGCCAACGGTAATGACTGGGTGTAGTGGGATGGGTGGCGTCCGGGCCTTAGGGGTAAAGAGTTGGCAATTATGGCAATGCTTGACTGTTGTGATGCAATTGGTAAACAATGTGGGCCAGAAGTATCCGGTGGGGATGACCTTCTGGGCGGTGGCCATCCCTGAGAAATGTCCACCGTAGACACCGCTATGACAGTCATTGAGGACTTGTTCGGCTTCTTCGTGTGTAAGACAACAACGAAGGATAGTATCAACCCCTCATCGGTAAAGAACATCGCCCAAGAGGAGATACCGAGAGGCATGGTGACGGATACAGTGACGTTCATCGTGATTTATGGATGGTTGAAACTTCTGCGTGTGGAGGTATAGCAGAATATCACCGTACCATGGGTCATCAGATGAGATGATGAACAAATGATTGTCTGGTAACTCATCGGAGATTGGCGGGGATGGAAAAAGGGATGGGAGGTCGGTGATGAGCTGAGAAAGTGCAAGGGCTTTAATACTGTTAGGGGTTATGAAAGTTAGGTCATATTCTTGGAGTATGATTACCCATTTGGCCACACAACCTTGTAGAAGTCATTGGTTTAAAAGGTAGACCATGGGGTTGGAGTTGGCGACAACTGTAGTATGACTGAGCAAAATGTAATGGCACAATTTTTGGATGGAAAAGACGACGGAAAGGGCCAGTATTTCCTCATATGGGTAACGTAGGGGTGGTCCAGACAAGGTTTGGCTGACATAATAAATGACATGCTCCTGGCGAGCAGCATCTTCTTGAACTAGGACCCCTGACACGGCGTGGTCGGATGTCGAGATGTAAAGGATGAAGTCTTGAGAGAAATATGGAGGGGAGATCAAAGGGGCTTGCATGAGAGCTTTTTTAAGGGCTTCGAATGCAGCTTGCACCTGGTTGTCCCAAACAAATGGGATGTTGGTACGAAGCTGACGTAAGAAAGCATGAACTATGATAGCATAATCAGGAACGAAGCGGCGGAGGAAATTAGATTTCCCCTGTAAGATCTGTAGCTGTCGGAGCGTGCGTGGTGCAGGAATGTCTAATATGGATTGAACTTTGAGGGGGTCTATAGCGATTCCTTTGTGGGAAACAATGAAACCTAAAAACCGTCCTGCCAAAATGTAAAAGATGCATTTGAGTGGGTTCAAGCAGATCTGATGCTTGCAACAATGCAGAAAAACTTGCCGGAGGTCATTGAGGTGGTCGGATCATTTCTTGGAACGTGCTGTGAGATCGTCAAGATAGACTAATAGGATATGGACCAAGTTGTGAAAACAATAGTTCATGGCCCGTTGGAAGGTGGTGCCAGCATTTTTAAGGCCAAAAGCCATGACACGATAGGCAAAGGTGCCCCATGGGGTGGTAAAGGAAGTCTTGTATTGATCTTCCTTGTGGATCTGAATCTGGTTGTATCCAGAGAAACCATCCATGAAGGATAGGACTTCATGCCCCGCACACGCATTGATGAGTTGGTCAATAAATGGCGTGGGGAAGTTGTCTTTGGGACATGCTCGATTTAAATCGCGGAAGTCAGTACATACTCGGATGGTGCCTTGTTTCTTCTTAATAGGGACGGGGTTAGAAACCCAAGTGGTGTATGTAATAGGATAAATGAATCCTGTTGTGCAAAGTTTCTCAATGTTTGCTTTAACGACAAGGAGCTTTGATGGATGAATGGCACGCTATTTTTGGCGAACGGGGGGCACATCTGGCCATGTGTCAATGTGGTGCTCTGTGATAGCGGGGTCAAGACTAGGCATTTCGGTATAGGACCAGGAAAAGACATCGTGAAACTCTTGGAAAAGTTTTTTGTACTCTGCGATCTCGTACTTAGTGTAGGAGGCTCTTAACATAATGAGTTTAGGAGCACCGGTTGGGGCAGGGATATCAATGTGGATTGTGGGTGAAATATTGGCCATGTTACCTTCCTCGAAGGCATTGTGAGTGGGAATGGGCTCTTTAAACCAGTCGACTTTGGTGGGGAGGAAATCTTTGGACTCAATTGAAAATTGGGTGGCGGTGGTGGGGGAGGACTCTTCTAGGAGGAAATAGGAATGATGGTGCATATCCTCCAAGGGGTAATCAGGTGCAGTAAGAGCCTTTAGAATCTCCTCATTGTTGTGGAAAATTTGTGTCGTCAAATCGGTTGACAAGGGAGTGCTAGTAGAAGAGATCATATAAATGGTATTGACCTCTCCAGTGGGTGGGGATTCTGGGGGGTGGATCTCTTCAATGGTGGGGGGAGCCATCTCGAGGTCCAAGTTATTCATCTCGTAGAGAGCTGCTCTGTAATCTGGGAGATATGGATAGTGATGTGAGTAATGGCCGTAAATACCGCATATTGCACAAGGGTGGTTGGTACGCAGTGATTTATCGTGAAGCTTAGGGGTAGGGTCGAGTTGGACAACCGGGATGTTGGGGTTGTCGTCAAGCATTTGCATGTGCTCTTGTAATGCGGGTAATTGTGGACATTGATGGGTAGCATGGCCCAACTCATCACACAAAGAGCATTTGGGAGGAGCACGAAACATGGGGGGATTTTTAACTGTTTTGGGTGGGGGTAGAGCGGTGTATGGTTGTGGGCCTTTTCCCCTAGTGTGCTTGATAAGAGGGTGGGACTGGTGGATGAGGAAGGAGGAGTGACATCGGGAGGTGGTTGACTAGTAGTGGTGATGGGTTGCACCGGTTGTAGGACGACATTTGGTGTTGGAGGGGTAACGGGAGGTGTGAGATACCACACGGGTAATCCTAAAGTTAACCCGGGGAGGCTGAGAGTAGCCATAACCGGGGCACTTACTACTCCCGAAGGGGGGAATAGGAAGGGGATTGTATGGATGGGTGTAACACCAACATGACTAGGTACCAATGGTGGTTGGGGTAGCAAGGGAAGTTGATGGTTGGGTGTTTGTGTATTGTGGGAGAGGGTACATAAGTCAGATATTTCGGTCACTGGTGACGGGGGTGGAATAGATTGGAATGTGGAAGTCATCGGCATATCTGAGTAAACTCCGGGTCTCACTGAGGAAACCAACAAGGTAGAGGCACCACAAACAGGTTGTTCAACCATAGGGAGAACGTTTTTGGGTGCAGCGGGGGCATTGGGATCATAATAGGTGAGTTGATCAATCTTGACCACGCATCCTTCATGGGGGAACATCATGGTATGAAAAACGAATGAGGCAACCGCCCGCATGGCGTACATGTAACTGCAGCCAAGTAAGAGGTTATAGTCAAGTTGGGCGTTGATGACCTCTATGTCAATAAGCACTATTTTACTAGCCAACTGGATGGGGACATTAGCTAAGAGACCTTGGGGTTGAGCCAAATGGCCGTCATAGGCTTGCAACGCAGTGGTGGACTGCTGGAGAGTAGGGGATCCCAACTTCTGCCAAACGAATGTGGACATAACGCATGTTGAGGCACCCTCATCGATGATGCACCGATGGATAACAAGATTCCGAATGGATACATAAACTTGGAACGCTAATGTGGAAGGCAGGCGTGGTTCGAATTGGTCCAAATCAAAGGCCATCATTCATGAATCAGTTCGGTCGATGGCACCAATGGCTGATAACAGAGTCTTGCGTTGTGTAGGACAATTTTTTAAGACCTCTAACACAGACATGGCTGTGGGGGATTGAGCTAAGTTGTCCATAATGTTGTAATTAGATGCAGCACGAGCATTGGGGTTATTATTGATGCCGCGAAGTCGAAAGCGAGGGGCTTTGGGGGCGCCATCTAATGGAGCTGGAGGTATTCGCAACGACTGATCGGTGGGAAGAATGTTGGTGTTTTTGTCAAAGGGAGGGGCTTCAGGGGTGGAGCCGTATTGGTTCCGACGAGTTTGAAGGTTGACATCGGCGGATGAAATCATTAACAAGTGATGGGTACCTGAGTCTAGCATGGGTTAATCAGGAGCATCATAAGTGATTTGCTATTGTGGTGGCACGTTTCCTTGAGGGGGAGCTAATGGTTGAGTGTTCACCACGCCTTGGGTTTGTAAAGGGTCCTGTAACACCAAGGGTTGAGTTTGAGGTGGTGGGGGGTTAGGTGGCGCCTGAGGAGCCGCGTGCCCTTGGCGGTGGGCATCATCAGTCCAGAGTTGTCGAGCCTGCTCCAAATGTGGGCAAGCTTGTGTGTAATGTCCATAGACCTTGCAAATAGAACAAGGATGGTTCGTTCACAAATTAGGGTTTTTAGCTTATTTGGGCGGCCTGTCGGGGTTTTGGTTGGTAGGTGCCGCATTATTATTGTTTGGGGGATTAGGTGGCTATCCTCCTTGGTCAAGAGGGGGGTTGTTCCCGCAGTTTTGCTGGCCTTGTTGGTGTTGGTTAATTTGGTTCGACTGCAGATTTTGTTGCGCGTACACTTGCCCTTGGGCGGAAGGTGGTGGAAGGTGGGTTCTGGGGTTGTGCAGGTGTGGTAGCAGGCTGTGGTGGATAATAAGTGGGTGGAGGTGGTGCAAGTGCTGAACCTTGTGGGGGTTGCTGATACGGTTGTGTGATGGGTTGTGGGTTTGCCACAGGTGCTACCTGTGGAGGATAATAAGCGGGGGGGGATTGAGAGGATATAGGAGCTTGCGCGACCTACAGGTGGTAATTCGGCTGAGGTGCGACTGCGGGGATGTAAGCGAGGGACGCATGGCCAAAGCACTAAGGTGGACATGATGGTTCATGGGAATGGTGGTTATGGGCCATGGGAGCATACAAATTGGTTGCTCCAGAGTTGGATGTAGCTCACGAAAGGTCAGGGCCAGTACTAGTACGTGTTATGGAAAAGGGTTGGTTATGCGATGCGATGTGGCCAATGATGCCATCGATTGCATGGCATGCCCCCGGCGCGTTGTTGCAGGAGGAATCGCCGCGAGGGGCATCGAGTATAATGGTATATAGGTAACCAGAATGGGCGTAGATAAGGTCAAACTACTGGGATTTTAGGATGTCCTCTTCCTCGGACTGGGGTCGCTCAGATGCAACATCCTTGGCAATGACGGGAAGGATATATATTAGAAACCAATTTAAGAAGATACAGTCATCTAACTTGATTTTGCATAGGCTTTGGCGTTGACGCCACTCATGAATGTGGTTAGTGATGTGGGTGGCTGTATTCTGTCTGCAAGACAGTAGGATCTCAACTCCCACGTCATAGAAGATAGGTAACTAAAAGAATTGCAGGAAGGTTGAGGCAAGGGAAGTAAAGGTGGCATGAGTCCCATGGGGCTGCTCGATGTACCACTTGGATGCAGAGCCAGTGAGGGTGCGTTTTAATAGACAGAGTCAGACAGATTCGTCCATTATGGAGTTGGAGGAACACCATAGATGGAAGGACATAATGTGGTTCTGGGGGTCTTCACCTACCTTGCCCTCAAACTTAGGGATGTCTGATGGGATCTTGGTGGGCATGTGAGGCCACGCAGGGTCGTATTTGATGGGATCGTTAGTCAGTCTGGCTAGGTCAGGAAGGTTGAGACTAGCCATGAATGGCAAACTAGTAGAAGGATGTGACATGGTGGTGGTGGTGGCCATATTAGGGCCGATGCCCCCAAGTGTAGGGGCGGGGTTGATGTTGAGGATGTTTCCCCAGGCGGGGGAATGAAGGTGGTATGGGAGGGTCTTGTGCCGCCAAGGGTAGTGTGAGTCACTAGTGGGGTAGGGTTGGGTATGTTAGCCACTGGAATTGGCACAGTGACCGGAATGGTGGGTGTGGGCCCCATCGAGGGCATACCGAAAGTGGGTGTGGTAGATCGGGTGGTGGTGGACGCTCCACCAAAGGTCCCTACAAAGAAAGGGTTGGAAGTCGTGCCAACCATGGGGCTAGTTGGTGCAGTATAAGTGGGGTTCTTGGACTCTGCCTCAGAATCAGATGTAAAATAAGGGGTGTCAGAGCCGAGGGACAGAGCTCTATGTCGTCGATGAGTGGAGTCAAGTGATGAAGCCCTAGGTCTATGATGAGTGGTGTCAAGTGAACTGTGCTGCGGGGGCTCACCCCGGTGGCACCGAGAATGTCTCGGGGACTCAATGGTGACAGATGGTGTCAAGTATCTGGGGGTTGTGTCGAGTGATAAACAACTCAAAAACCCTAATGCAGCCAAGTGTGCAAAAGGAGAGTGCAAAAAATACGGCACTTAGGCCAACAACCAGCTCAAAACACTTACTGTAACAGTTGTGCTACAATAAGCGGAGCATCAACAACAATGGTCAGAATACCAACAAGCAACAGGTTTCCTAAAAAATAAAAATAGTGGACTCACTAGACCAAAGAGAGGTAAGGGAGCATGCAAACACCTAGCTAAATAGTATTCTGACTCAACCAGACATATCCTCTGCAAGGTGATGAAATCCAAGTCAGACAATATGGATAGTAGAGCTAAGTGGCTAAAGATATCCCCCTACCGGGAGGGACACTGGGTAAGAAAATCCTAGAAGAAAAGCAACTAAGATACCTTGTTCATGACAAGTCAAGAAAAGGTGAATCTGCAGCTCCAGTCCTATCACTGTGAGGGCCTAAAAGGAATCACCACACGGAGACCAAGGAGTAGGTAGCCTTCGGTTACTGAATGGATTGCGGTATTCCACTCAAGCCTCCGGAACCAGTTTGGCTACTTCAACCCTCTTAAGGGAGAGGCCCTCTGATAAACTGGTTGTGACCGTGCCAAAAAATTCTAGGGGATTTTGGTTCCCTAATGGACAACAACTATATCTCAAGTGTAAGCGATCGAGGGGTGTTATTTGGATGCCTATCCCCCCTGTCCTACCTAACTACAATATTCTTATGTGTTCCCCAATTGGGGTTAGAATGAAGGTTGTGTTTAAGTAGTATTTTAAGGCTTACTTGAATTAGGTGACAAAGTGTGTGCATGTGAGGTAATGAACCCAATAAAAAATGCCACGAGGTGGGACACTTTTTAACCAATAATAATAATGCAGAAATTAAACTTGTAATGCAAAATTTTCTTTTTTTTCAATTGAAATGCTTAAACTTAAAAAACTCTGTAAATGGAACAAAAAGCAAACTGCAGAAAAAGGCTGTAGGTAAGTATGGCTACAGACAGAACAGGTGGCTGTGCAGGTGCAGAAAATATTGCAGCAAAGTTCTGGGTTCAAAAAAGGGTAAAAAATGCAGAAAACAGAGCGTGGGTCTGTGACTGAAATGCACGGTCTGGAGCGCGGCTGTACGGGTGAAACTTGCGATCGGGGCGCGGGTTGGCAGCCGAAAGGCACGGTTTGGGTTGCGGTTGTATGGGAAAACCTGCGGGCGGATCGCGGGTCTGTGGCTGAAAGGCACGGGCTGGGGCGCGGCTAAAGGGCTGAAACTGACGGGTGCATCGTGGGTCTGGGGCTGGAGCGTGGTGAAAGGGGGAAGAGTTGCGGTCGTATTGTGGGTTTACGGCCTCAATGCACGCTTTGGAGCATGGCAAAGGGGCAAAAAGCCATTGTTGGATCGCAGGTCTGGGGCTAAAAACTGCGGTCTGGAGCACGGGAAAGAGGCAAAAGACTGCACTCGGGTCGCAGGAAAGGAGCAAATAGTTGAGATCGGGATCACAGAAAAATGGCTGAAAGATGCAATCTACTGCGGAAAAGCCAACTGGCCGAAGCCACAGCCGAATAGGGAAAATAGAAAAATACTTGCAAAAAACTAAAAACTTTAAAAAATTTTAACCAAAAATTCAAAGGAACACTAGTGGAGTCACCAAAACTGTAGCTAGGGTTTTCACCTAGCTTGATTTTCTCCTGAAGACCTTCAACAAAGAATTGAATTACTAGTGTAGGGTCCATCTTATCTGGCATTTGGATGATGATATATTTGAATCTTCTATCATATTTCATACATATTCTCCTACTCTTTGTTTAATCTGCTTCAATTTATGTCCAACCAAACGCTTTATGTGATCAGCTTTAAAAAAATCTAGTAAATTATCTTTTATTTGTTGTTTCTTTTACCTTCTTCAAGCAGGTTCATGTACCATGTTAGATATTTATTTCTAAGTCCTCCTGCAAACTATGCAATTTGATGATTTTCATAATCAATAAGGTTATATTTCCAAAGGAATTCACATACAAGCCAATGTTTTCTAGGATCACCATCCCCCTAAAAAAAAGGAGTGTTAACCGGAAGATGAAAAGCCATGTTGCTAGATTTACAATTTTTTGGACTTACCAAAGAGAACTGGTTACTTAAAACACTTACTATCTGATGATTATTGTTGACTTATTGTGACTTTGATTTATTCCATGCAAAATGTACTTCTTCTACAGACTCCTCATTACTAGGTCGATTCATCAATGGCTTGTTTGCTTCTATCAATAGTGTTGCTATTAGGGAGGTTACTTCAATATGTTTTGAATAAAATAAATTAAATGAATTTCTTCTGAACTCATGTGTGAAGGTAATCCAATTTCCATGTTCTAGGCGTTGAATCATCAACCTACCTACAATTCATCCACTTTGATCTAGTCGATTCCATATTCTAGTATTGCTTGGTAGTAGTCCCATGTTGTGATCGACAATTTGTCTAATGGTTGGCCCAGTCATCATGATCATAGGTACAGAACCAATAGGAGTCGATGCATCTGAAATTGTAATACACAATGTTTGTGGGGTCAACACCATTGTGTGTGACTGATATTCAGATGTCGACACCTCACCTTCTTTCTCAACCAATTGACTTTCTCTTCACGTAGGTAGGCCTTTTGGTTGCTCAATCATCTCCCCTCACTTCTTTTAGCATGCAAATGACTAGCAATTTCTCTCAACTTATCTCAGTGTATGTATCTTTTATCTGTCTATTTTTTATATGTCTCCTATTTTCTTGTGACCGACTAGGAAATTATTTCGACAAAGTGGACTTGACTTTTTACAGGACTTCATTCTTGAAAGAAATAAATCTCGAATTCAATTAATTATTTATCCAAAGGATTTATTTATACATTAGGTGGTATAAACTTGGAATTCATATTCAAAGAAATCTGTTGGAGTCTCCAAGACTCCTCATCTTCCATAACTGAAACTAAATTATTTGCATTGTTATTATTTACAAAAATCCAAGAGGGTTCCAACAATTATTTTCTTATTTCATTAACTAGCCTCATTCCTTTATTTAGAACATATTTTTAGCGACCCACCCATTTCCAAACCGACTCCTATTGTCCGATAGAATTAAGTTCAACAATGGTCATCATTTGTTTAAGAAATACTCCCACTGTTGTCCGTTGACAAAACACTCCCAATCTTCTTGTTGCTTCTTCCAATTTGTAGTAGTAGGTTCTACTATTGGAGGTTGTGGCTTAACTATGTTCCCATATCCGTTTTCGATCATAAATTTATATAGTAAAAATGGTATGGAACAAAAAAAACCTTCATGGAGGTCGGTATAAAACTTATTCCTAACTTCATCAACAAATGATATTTATTCTATAGTTTGTTCTTCACAGAAGTCTTCACAAATTTTGTCAATCCACTCACACAAATTTATTCTTCCTTCATTATAGACCTTTCACATCAGTAATTTCTCATTCTGAGTATCCAATTTGGTCATAAACTACATTCATGAACTTCTTTATCTCGCTGGGAATGGTCTCTCTAAACTTTTCATGGAACTCGGTGAAGAATTTATCCCTTTCTTGTGCTATTGTTAGCTTGTTTCACCTTGCATAATTTTGAATAAAATTTTCTAGTCTCTTATCCTAGCACTCTTCAATATCTCTCTCAGTTATCATTTGATCATGTTCTTCATTTCATCATGATTGTGTACTACCGACAACAGAACCAATGCTGTATTCTAGGGAATCATACAGGCTATCCGTAGTACATCATATAAACATGCATATAGATCACATGAACATGTATCATACACACATAAGTAAAGAGAGTAAGCAAGACAATAGCAACACGCATTTGTAGTAGCAGATATAAACTAGTGTGCAATGCTTAATGCTAGATTCTCTCTATATCATGGCTCAACAACCTATATATATTGTTTACTGTTAGTTATTTCGTTATAACTTCTAGTTCGGTCAGCTACCCAACCAACTACACTGACTCGACCATAGTCAGGTGGAAGACCTGGTCGCCCAGTCGATTAGGCTCCTCCAATAGGGATAAGTCACTTATATTCATTGTCAAGATTGTACTTAGTGAAGGATTTTGAGTGACGCCATTTCTAAGGTGTATGTCGAGCAAGTAATGTTTAAAATGTGATATGAATGGCTTATAGGATTTCCCATTCATGAGGTTGTATTATAATTCCTATCACTTTTTTTAATCAAATATCTAAGGCCTCTGTCTCCTTAAGGACTGTTCTTCTTCTAACCTCCCTAAATTACTCACTCAAATGCAATACATGGATCAAATTTCCAAATGACTTATCAATCGCATTATAATCCTTTGACTAGCTAACCTTGATATGATCCTATAGTATGCCTTCTTATGGTCCATCTCTGAATTTCAATGATAAATCACTCATATTCATGTGCCCCTTTAAATTACACAACGGTTCAACTTTACATCATAACCAACATAATTATCCAGTGAAAAAAATCACGATCCATGAAATCCATGTAGACAAGCCTCTTACTAACACTCATCCCTAATTGAATTATTGCTACCAGTAAGGCCTCCTTTGATATAACTAATCCATTTCAATTTAGTTGACCAAATCCCATGAAAACATTATGACATAACCACCTGATGGTTCCTTTTTGTTAGATGGTGCCCATTCAAGTGAAGATAACTAATTAAATTGATAAAGGGTTTGAGGCTCATTTGGTTTCAATTCTATCTATAAATAGAGTTTATTCAGAGATACTTTTGTCATCTTGTGAAAAAACTACTTAGCAACAGAATGATTACCATATTCAGGATTAGGGAATGAAATTATTCCTTGGTTGGTTTGTCATCTCCAACCTATTACATGGGGGGGGGTTTCTACTAGGTATGAAATAGGGATGCTATTCCTCTCCTAATCATACACATGTCAAACCCCCTCCATACAATCCTTACCCATGTGTAAGCTTAGTTTTCAATTCTCATCGCAATCTTTGCACACATTGAGAGACAAGTATAAAATAACATTGGTCAAGAAAATATAAATCATTGAAACATGTTTACAACATCATTTTCAAATCAATATGTAGGCTTCTAACTACATCTTGGATCCATATAAATTGAATCATTACAGATTCCATATAGATGTGGTTATCCCTATCACAATTAATAAATTATTAGTATCTTGTGAGAATACATCACTTCAACATTACAACTCTCTCTCTCTCTCTCTCTCTCACACACACACACACACACACACACACACACACACACACACACACACACACACACACACACACACACACACACATGCACACACACACACATTTTTTGTAGAAAAACCATATATTTGATATTTCAAATGAAATAAAAATATATATATCATGTCAGAACTAGACTAGTCAAGATGCAACCGACATATTTCCCTACAAAAGAATAGTTGATCTTTCCTTGTTCCCTTCAATTCCCATTGAATACAATCATCGAAAAAAAGGGATAGCCCCTCAAAACGAGAAATAGGCACATCATGTAGAAAAAAAACATTGTCATTCAATTTATCATAGTCCCTATATGATTCCCTTATATTAAAGTTATGCTCAAAATAGAATATGATCCATTACATGCATAAGAGAACTTTCATGGTCTCTTGAGCATGTAGTGAACCTTTAGGAGTAATAGCCTGCTTTGAAAATGCATCTACTATAGAGTTGAATTCTCTATAAATATGAGAAAAGCAGATTGATTGGAATGCCAGTTTGATAGCTTAAAGTTTATGGAGAAAAGAAGATAGGGAAAGATTATAAATGCTACACTAATCATTACACCAATCCATTACCAAATTGTAATCACCAAAAATATAGATTGAAGTTATATTTTTTCGCAAGAGCAAATCATAAAAGGATCCATAAAGCATAGAGTTCCACTCTATTATTTGTCATTCTTCCTGCACCAAACTTTATGGATAAAAAACGATGGTCAACCTTGGAAAGTACCATGAAACTTTCCCCATGGAATTGATTCATCGATTGTTGGCTCTATTAAATCCCTATGTTTAGGAACCCACACGTCATGTTTTGTTTCTTTAAAAGATGCTAAGATATTAAAAACAACAATTTCAAGCGTCCATCATATATTTTCAAATATCATCTTATTATGGGATAGCCACAATTTCCCCTTAACATAGCATGGAAACATAGAGAAAGGGTGCAGAACATTTGACTGAAACCAACTTCTCATTCACATCTCAAGAGAATCCAATGTCTATTAACCTATAAATTTTAACCTCATGCATGAATCTTGTCAAACCATAGAAGAAAAATGACAAGCAACGAACATATGATACATTGTTTCCTCATCATTCTTACATAAAACTGCAGTGAACGTATCCGTTCACTAAGTTAACCGTGTTCGGTTAAGGGTTAAGAAGTGAGACCGTCTTCCATATTTGAGATAAATGATAATAATATATTGATTGATGATGATAAAGTTACAATAATCTCGCCTTTATAGGGCTTGAGCAAGAATAGCGAAGGGTTACACCCTTTCACTTATTAACCTAATAATCTATTTAATATATAAATAATAATATTAATTAAATATTCATAGCATTGCCTTCCCCTTAGGAAAGCTTTGTCCTCAAAGCTTAGATTATTGTTGACGTCTTTTCATTCTCGTTTTGTGTTGAAACAATGTCATTACTTCCTTTATGTCTTTTTTAGAGCTGGTATTAGGTATATGCTTGGTATTTACGCAATAGTTTGTCATCTTCCTTTCATTTGTAACTTGAATTTGTACTCCATTATGTTTATTATTGTTATCCCATTTTCCTTGTACATGAATACGAGGAGGATTTTTGTGACTGACCATATCAAGCCTTGTTTTAGAAGTCGCTTGTCCTACGATATTTAGGATGTCATCACGTAATTTTTTCATTTTATTATCCTTACAAGTTATCTCAAGAAGTGGTGTTTTGTGAGGCTTATCACACTCAAAGTCACCTGATAGTGTTGCATTTAGGTTTCTCCAGGGTGGTAGAAGAGTTAAGGTAGAAGATGAATCTACGATATACGATTCCTTTGACTTGGATTCCTTTTCATATTGTAGGATCCATCTTTTGTCATTATATGGATCGTCCTTATTGTCAATGATACTGGCTTGAATCTCATTATGATCTTGGTTGAGCTCATCTTTATCAAAAATATTATTGGTATTTTGGTCATCCCTACGATATTTAGTTTCCTTGTCTTGTTTAATGTCTTGATCAATTTTGTTACTCTCATTTTTGTTGACATAGTGGTCCAACATATCTGAGTTACTGATATGGTTTGTATTAGACCTTCGTTTTTGTAACATTTCCATTATGGTATTCTGGGTCCGTGTCATCATGCTCAAGTTCTGTGCCATGGTGCTATGTTCATTTTCATCGCACACATCTTGTTATCTAACTCTTTTTGTTTCTCATGCATGATGTCTACTTTGTCATCAAGTTTTTTTCCTAGTACTGGAACAACATCTTCTTTAATTCTTTTCTTAAGTGCCTTGTTATTTTTCGTTTCTTCTTTGAATTTTTCTTGGTTGGCAACAAGGGATTTGATGTCCTTCTCCATTTTTTCGATTTGTTCTCTTAGTTCCGCCATGGTTGGTTCTTGATCTGGTGTGGGGAGGTGAATATTTGGGCCCAATTTTGGCTTATGTAATAGTGAGAAACAATTAAAAGGTCTTGGAAAAATGGTGACTTACTAATTATTATTATAGCAATAATAATCACTATAATAAAATAATAAATATTATATTTAAATATTTATTATAGAGTGGAAAATTTTAATAAAATTAAAATATTATGTAATAATATTATATTATGTAATAATATTATATTATTATAATAATATTTGTTTTATTAATTTTGGTTTGTTTTTTTTGTAGGGCATACGTGGGAATGGAAATGCGGAGGGAAGATGGCGGGGAGAGAGAATAGCGGTTGTAGCGGAGGGTGTGGCAGAAGGGAGGAGTGTGGCAAATATGGTGATAGGGCGTGTGAGGTGGGGTGAAGCATGATCGCAGGAGAGCGAGAAGAGAGGTTGGTGGGAATTTGGACGCGGAGGAGGGGTGGTTGGGAGGGCGAGCTGTGGGGAGTGGTGGACCCAGGAGCTGGCGGCGGAGGGGAAGTGGAGGGGCATGGAGGATGCAGACGCAGGAATGGGCGGAGGGAAGAGGAGGAATGGGGGGGAATGTGTAGCAGGGAAGCACATGAGCATGGAGGTAATCACAGGCTATGGGAGGGAAGCTGCGGGGAGGATGGGAATGCTAGAAACGGGGAGGGTGGATGGAAGTGCCGCTGGAGGATGAGCAACGGGGAGGTGAAAAGTGGGGGAGATGGTAGATGAGATGGGAGGAGGAGGCAAGGTGCGAGGTGGAGAGGGTGGCGCTGGAGGGATCACGTGGAGCAGAGGCGACGCAATAGGGAGTGAGGAGTAGCGGGGGACGAGGGAAACGAGGGAGACAAGGAGAAGGTGGTGTAGCAGTGATGGTTATGGAGAGTGATGAGAATGAAGAGCCGAATTCAAGGAGAGAGTGAGGATATGTGAGCCGAAACCGAGCTTGATAGTAGGAGGAGCCGAATTTAAGCTCAGGTTGAAGGAGCCGAAACCGGGTTCTGATACCAAATGCAGTGAACGTATCCATTCACTAAGTTAACCATGTCCGGTTAAGGGTTAAGAAGCGAGACCATCTTCCATATTTGAGATAAATGATAATAATATATTGATTGATGATAATAAAGTTACAATAAGCTCGCCTTTATAGGGCTTGAGCAAGAATAGCGAAGGGTTACACCCTTTCGCTTATTAACCTAATAATCTATTTAATATATAAATAATAATATTAATTAAATATTCATAGCAAAAACGCACCTATTGGGACCTTTCCAACACCTCTTTTGATAAATGTACCATGTGAGAATTTTATTTGATAATGCCATCCAAACAAAAATATTGATTTTAAGGGGACAAAAAATTCTCTAAACCAAATTCCACCACCACAAACGATGTTCATTATTATATTCCTATAACAAAGCTTCATAACCAAGTTTCTCCAATAACACTGTAGTTGCCTTATTTCTCAACCATACAAGAGTATCTTCTGGATTTGGAAGGAGAATCACATTGGGATGTAACAATTGAGTATATGAATTCCATTAATCTACATATAGAGAAGGGATATTGAGATCCTCACACGATTTCCACAACTGTATCCCCATAGCCGAGACACCTTAATTTTCCACATCTCTTAAGCAATAATAAATATAACCATTAACATGATAAACCAACCCTTAATATAAACTAAAATTAATAGGACAACCCACCCACTGTTCTATACCAATTTGTAAATAAGAACCATTTCCAATTTTCCATGCAACTCACTTTCTACGATGTCGAAACTCCATAACCTTACATTTTCATGCAATCGAGCCTTGAGTAAATTTTTATTCTCCAAACGTATCCATTATTCCACAGAGAGATGCGAGAAATATTTGACATGCAAAATTTTATTAAGTAAATTGTTATGAAACAATAACCTCCATAATCTTTTTTCACCTAAGGCAAGATCCAACAGATAAGTGATTTTTCAACCCCATCACCACAAGGCCTTAGGTTTTTCCAATTGTGTCCATTTGATAAGAGGAATCCCTTCTCGTTATTTCTTCCCTATCCAGAGAAAGATGAAACAACATTTACAGACCTTAACCAATATGTTTTTTCGACTGTGCACAATGGAAAGCTCGAAGACCAGAATTCTCTCAAGCATTGACCTGACTAACATTAGCCAACCTTATAAAGAAAGCCACCAATTACACCAACAAGAAATTTGAGCTTCAATATTTTTTAGGAGCCAGAGCCAATCATGGTGACAATAATTATTTGGTTTTAGAAAAAAACCCTATATATTTTATTTCCCTTTCCAAGGGTCTCGTTGCCATATGCATCAATTGAGAAATATGTTGTTTGACTGCAGTAGGAAAATTATGAACAAGAAGAATATATATTTTTAGGATATATTCCCATTCCCCGATGCATCCCAATATATTCTCAAGATACCTTTTAGATACTTCCATTCTTCAAGGCTTCCATAACCAAATAACCATATATCATCTACAAACAACATGTAGAAGAGAATAAAAACATGAGATACAACCATACCTTTTACTGCACTCGCCCTCTTCACATCACATATTAACCAACAAGACCCCTAAACAATGAGAAGAAATCATAATGGAGAGAGAAGGAATCCATTTCAAAACACTTTAGAAGCTGTAAAAAACTGCGAGGGAGAACCATTTATTAGAACAACAAATGATGTAGAGATTACATAACCCATTATCTAGTTGACAATATTTAAGCTAAACCCTATCTAGAACAAAATAACCCTATGAAAACGACAATTCACTTTGTCACGGGATTTAGATAGATCAATTTTCAAGATTCCCCCTTTCATATTCTTCTTCTTCTTCATGGAATGCATGCCTTTGTGTGCAACTTCAACAACATCATGGATTTGATGATTGTTGATAAAACCAAACTGCTCCTCATATATTACATTTGCAATGAATGGCTTGATTCTCATGGAAATAATATTTGATATTAACTTATATAACATATTACAAAGTGAAATGGGATGAAAGTCGAAAAACGTATCGGGATCATCTTTCTTAGGAAAAAGGGACAGAAAGGTAGAATTAAAAGAATTTTAAGATAGTACCTGAGATTCATGATTTCTCAATTACATTAAGGAGATCAATACATATTAAGTAAAAAAAACAAGGAAGAACTCAATCATCCACCAATCTGGACCGACATTTTTGAAAGAGTGCAACACACTTAAAATCTCATCCTTTGAACTAGACATTCCAAATCCATATTCCTTTTTGGAGGTACCAACCTGGGAAAAAGCATAATGATCTTCAACTGATATTCAACATGCAAAACCTCCAGTTCTGAAAAAAAAATGTTTTAAATGTGATTATCTTGCCGATGCAATATCTTCAAAGGATGATGCTCTGCTTCCATCCGACTTCTGGACACTCCAAATAGTGTTTACACAATGACAATCATTTGCATATCGATGAAAAAAATTGAATTGATATCCCTAGCATCCAACCAAATCACACGAGTTTTCAGATGCCATATTGTTTCTTCCATATCTAAGTACCTAGATTTCCTATCTTCCTTAAGATCTTAACATTTCAAATCCTTAAGAATTAAAAACACCAAATAAATTTTGTTCATAAAGTGAATGTTTTTCCTAATCAATCGATTCAATATCCAACTTCTTGAACTTCCAACTATCCATATTCCATGATATAGTAAGCTTCTTTATTTTCTGGAGGTTTGACACAAACTAGAACATCTTTGAGTCCCTAGATGAAGGATAAAAATCACCCTACCTTGAAGTTACAAGATTTATAAAACTCTCCTCCATCAACCACACATGCTTAAATTTGAAAGGAGATGGTGGCTTTTCTCCATCTTGTTCAATCTGGAGAAGTATAGGCCTATGGTTAGAACCACCTCCATCTCCAACCCAATATTTATACTTGTCAAGGTTTGCTAACATTTGATCTGTAATAAGAAATCAGTGTAGCCACTTTAACACATCACCACTACCCTTATGCATGTTCCTATAGGTTGGGGATAGTTTAATGGGTTCCACATCCACTATCTTCACTTCTTTAAAAATACCTTGAGAATGTTTTGATAAAAGGATCCATCTTGGACATCTCCCCCCATACTTCACGAGATGAAATATTCAACTTAATAGCACTCCAATAGTTAAATTTCCATCTAATAGGCACCCATTTTCCCTAATAAATTTCCAAAAGATCTTTCGATCATCGTATAGACCATATAAATTTAAAAATTTAAAGGATTCCCCCAGTTCCTTCACTTCGCATTCTATAAGGATTCCTGCATCAATAATCGAAGAGAAATTAGTATTAGGAGAAATATTTCAATTTGATAAGAGTCCTTCTAAGTGACCACATGCATCTACGACACTGAATTGCCAATTTTGCAATAAGGAAGATAAGACCTTCACATCTTTCTCACCGAAGCACATTATTTATTGAAACATAATAAGATCGGGTAGATACCCAAAATACAATTTCTTGAAGGCACATTTTTTTAGGGGATCCCTGAAGCTAGCGAGAGGATCATCATGTGGAAACCCTCTTTGGCGGCTTACTAGCTCTAAGAGCCCCGTTAATTTATAATTGATTTCCCTCAAAAAAATCACGAGAGGAAACAAACTTGGTTTTTTCCATATTGGAAAGTCTCCCCACATGACCAACACAAGCAACGATTGCTCCTAGACCCCCTTCTACAACACTAAAGTCCTCAACAACTTCAACTTTTTTAGACCATATATCATAGGAAGAGTGACCTACAACAGATTTTGGCTTACGAGGAGGGAAATAATTTCCATATAAGCAAGGAAAATCAACTAGAGAGAAAACCAAAGACTCATCCCCATCTACAATACGGTCAACCTTAATAGGGATAGGATTGACCAACAAACATAAAGGAAAATGCATTTGAAAATGATTAAATGATTCACAAACTGCAATACTGTAAACCTTAACAGGGATAGGATTGACCAATGAAAATATAGGAAAATGCATTTGAAATTGCTTAGATGATTCACCAATTGCAATACTACAAGCCTTAACATGGTTAGGCTTGACCGACAGACATATATGAAACTGCATTTGCAAATGCTTGAATGATTCAACTGATCCTCACATGTGGATTCCACCAAGGATGCTTCTTTCATTGTAGTATAGATCATCTCTTCTATAATTATATCCATCTCCTTACTAATAAGAGAGTACACAATCGAGGGTGGCACTGGGATAGCTTCACCAAAAGATTTTGTAACCCATAGTTTTTTCAAAAGCACCCTTTTCCTGTTTGAAACAATTCTTCCTTAGATGGTCAACAAATAGACTCAAAGAGTAGTGAAATGATAGTTTACAATAATCTAGAGGATGAAAAAAATACCCTAGGCCCCATTCAATCTCAATTTCCTCCAACAAACCTTTTGATGAACCAAGTTCTACCAAAAATTTAGCCATGCATTTATCAGCCATATACTTGAAGTTTTCCTCCACAACAATTATCTTTCCAATAGAATTTGCTTAGATGATTCCAATGATCCTTGCATGTGGATTTCACCAAGGATGCTTTGTTCATTGTATCCTACATCATCTCTTTTGGAATTATAGCCATCTCCTTATTGATAGGAGAATCCACAATCGAGGGCTGCATTGGGATAGCTTCACCAGAAGATTTTTTACCCATTTTTTTTTAAAGCAACCTTTTCCTGTCTGAAACAATCCCTCCTTACATGGTCGACAAAGCGGCTCAAAAAGTAGCGAAATGGTAGTTTCCAATAATCCATAGGATGAAAAAAAGACCCAAGGCTTCATTCAATCTCAATTTACTCCAACGAACCTTTTTATAAACCAAGTTCTACCAAAAATTTAGCCATATGTTTATCAGCCATATCCTCGAAGTTTTCCTCCACAACAATGAACTTTCCAAGAGAATCTGCTATATCACATAGAACTAAAACTTTCCAAAGCACGAGCTAGGAAACTTAGGAAGGAAATCCCAAACATGTTGGGATATTAGAGTTTCACGACACAGATCAAAGGAGGGAGACCATCGATTCTGTAGCATACTAAAACGACCCCAAAACCAAGGCTAAGATAAAATGATCTCCAAATCATTTACACTTTTGAATTCGAAGTTAATCTAACCCATAAGAAGATCATAAAAGAATGACACATATACAAGAATTTCTAGCCACTTTGACTCAAGCCAATATTTATGGGAGCCAAGTGAAATAGTATTTCCCATAAAACAACCAACTAAAGCTTTAGAGGAGAGTTCCAAAACTTTATCCAATCCTACAACATGCCTCAAGACTAGCTTTACCTTACTCTCTCAGGACTGCAAGTTTATTTCACTGCATTTTTCCTTATAAGGGTTTATAGACTGAATAATGTTAGAGACATGAGGACCAAGAGAAGAATTTTATGGTGGTAAGGACATGACAAGAGAAGGTAAAGAGTTACAATGTGGAGAGCATGAGGATAGCGAATCCACCTTCAGATGGTGTCCATATATTAAAGCCTCAGAGTAGACTTTGATGCCCATAAAGAGATGGTAGGGGAAGGTAAATATCTTACACGTGGAGAGATCAAGGATAATGAAGCCACCTTCATAGGATGTCCATTTGTCAAGGTAATCAAATCCAGAGAAAACACTTTTAAGTTGCAAATTAAAATCCTTTGATCATCCCCAAATCTCCAAAAGTTCTTAAAGTGTGTAAGGATTGTTGAAGATGGCAGTGGAATGTCCTCCTCAAAATACCCATAATCACAAACTTTCTCCTCACCAACCATTTATGGAAACCTTAAAGACCACACCCACGAACCATAGAAAGGACCTACCAACCCTAGAAGCGAATACCCCCGCCCACACACACATATTCATCACCATATTAAACTGTATGTATCTACATTCAACTTTAGTATTCAATAGTAGTATGCAATTTTCAACATTCATGGCTTATACAAAATCATCACATCATACATGAATTAAATATTAAACAAGTAAAAAGAGTTTTAGACATAAACCTAGTCGATCAATATCTATCCAGAAAAATAGGGTCATCCATATATCTTGAAGTCTCTCAAATAATAAGATGGCAAGTAATAATAATAAGTGGAATTAAAGAGAGGCATTATAGGCATAGTAAACTATAATCATCCTTTTTCAACCTTAGTCAACCATATCCAACAATAGTAAATAGTCAACCATATCCAACAATAGTAAACAATGGTCACCTAGACAACTACATTAAACTAGAATCAACATTATTTAACCAAAGTCAACCAAAGTAGACCATACGCAACATTATGTAAGTTTGCAACATGAAGAGGTTCACTTTAATATTATGTCACAGTATCATATTAAAATGTTGACGTCACATATATCACATACACTATTATTATTTCTTAGTGGTGTAGTCTAAGTATTCTAAGTTTTCAATCTTTAAAAAAAATCATATTTTCCTTCTTATTTTGTTAGGAGTTCACTTGGAAATCTTTAAAAAATATTAAAATCATATATATTAGCTTTATAAATTGCATTATTTGGGTGTGATGGGGGTATTATATGGTGCTCAATCTATATATGGATTGAAAAACACAATTTTAACTTTTCCAAATTTGAATTTTACGGAATTCTTTTTTACTCGATTCCCACCATGACCATAACTTCCAAAACTGTGGCATCTCATCGAACAATACACTTTTACTAATTAAACTATTATTATAACAATAACGTCCAAACACATCATCATCATCTTCATTATTATTATAACATAATATAAATGATATATGTGTGTTGTTATTATAACATGGAACAAATCTTTACATTGTGTAACTGCATATTCTAATCAAATATAAAATTGTATATCCTAATCAAATATAAAATAATCATAATTGATCCCTTTGAATGCTATTTGGTAATTTCAGTTCAAGATTGTGGTCAATAATTAGTTGGGTCAAAGTTAAATGTAATGGTGGAAAAATAATAGGATGGAAAGGTGAAAAAGGGAATTTGAATATAGATGGAGTTAGTGGAACATTTGTTATCCATCCCATCCTCATGGGATAAATATAAGGTTTTGGGTAGTCATGGGATAAATATAAGGTTTTGGGTAGTCATTGGGCATGTCTTGGTTGAGTTGTGATTTGTAAGCCCCTCTTTGAGAGTAGAGGGTGAGTTATTTCGCTCTCTTTTCCATCCATGGGAAAGGGAGGCTTATGTACTCAGTGTTTTTGGTTAATAATAATGCAGATCATTTATGGCTACTATTGTTATCATGTTGTTGGTTTATGGTAGTTGAATGTTTTATATAGTGGAAATGCTTTATGAGGTGTGGAAATGTTCCTTCTTCATTTTATGGTTAAAGATCATGGGTAATGGAGGCTTATGTACTCACTCTTTTTGGTTAATATTAATATTGAGATTGTATGTTTCTTATTGTTATCTTCTTGTTGGTTTATGGTTTTTGAATGTCTTATGTAGTTGTGGAAACGCTTTATGTAGTTGTGAAAATGTTTATTTCTGCATTGTATGGGTAAAGATCCATTTTAATTCCTGATCCATCATGAGAAAAAACAAATCAAACCTTTTAAGATGCAAACCATTTTTAAAATGCAAAAAACTAAAAGAAAAAATTGTATCATAAATCCAAATTTAAATAGATATTTAACTATAAAATGAAAAAAAAAGAAAAAAAAAGTTTCCATCATAAATCCAAAGTTAAATAGATATTTAACTATAAAATGCAAAAAAAAACCATCTATAGTCACTTTTTTTAAAGTTTGCATCATAAATCCAACCTTAAATAGATATTTATTAAATGCAGAAAATAGAACATTTCTAGCCACCTTAAAAAAAATATAACACGTGATATTTCTTATGGATAAGATGATAAAAGTTAAAAGGTAAAATATAACACGTAATATTTCTTATGGATAAGATGATAAAAGTTAAAAGGTAAAATATAACACGTAATATTTCTTATGGATAAGATGATTTTCTCCATTTCTTTGAGCTTTTCAGTAGAGAAATTTTGCTTTCCATTGAAGAATCTCAGGTTAAGGATGTTGTTCCTAAGCTTTTGAACTCGACCTACCTTACCTTGATCCCCAAGTGTGATAAGCTAGTTGATTTGAATGATTTTTGGCATATTTCGCTATGTAACTTACTCTATAAGTTGATTTCTAATATTATTGCCTCTTGGATTAAACCTTTCCTGGCAAAGCATATATCTATGGAGCGATTCGGCTTCTTATCTAACCGACAAATTCTGGATGTTGTTCGAGTGGCACAAGAATGTTTGCATTCGGTTAAAGTGAAGAGTTTATAGGCTTTTATTGTCAAATTTGTTGAAATATTGTAACTTCTAAGAATAATATATTTGTACTTTATTATTCCGGAGATGTTTCATTCCTTCGTGAAGACCTTATTGTATATCTGGAGATGTTTATTCCTCCGTCGGAATGTGGTAACTTGGGTTATTATACTTCCCTAGTGGGGGTCGGACCTATATGTGTTATGTGGGTAAAAGGGTTATTAGACCACCCTAGAGGGGTCAGCCCAGTCAGTTATAATTGGGTGTTTAACCCAGTGGTTAAGTTGGGGGCTGACCTAGTTAATGTAAAAGACAAGTCGGAGATGTGTATAAATAGAGGAGGTGTGTTCCTCATTTACACACACACTACACTCACTTGAGAATAGAGCATAGGTGAGGGAGAGGTCTGCTATGGAGGAGAAGGAGCTCATGTCTATGGTTTACATCTTTGTATTTGCTGGTCATCTATATTGAGGAAGCTTTGCTGGGTTTTCTTCCCCATGAGGGTTTCCCAAGATAAATCTGTGTCTCTTGTATTTATGTTGTGCTTGTTGTTCTTTCAGTGATCTTGTATATGCTATTATTGTCAAATGGAATGTAATGCTGATATTTTTTGTCTTAGCATATTGAATCTTAACATGGTATCAGATCTAACCTGAAGGAAGGCAATGTATGGCACTTACGACACTTGCTTCACTTACGACAACTTGAAGGTTAGGGTTTTGTATAGCAAAACCCAGTCATCGTGGAACTTTCGCTATAAATCCATTTTGGAAAAGGTTCAGGATCTGAAACCTTTACAGGTCATATACAACATCTCGAGGTACCTTGTGTCCAAAGGACATCTTTAGATTTGTTGTACTTTGTGAGTTATGATAAGTACAAGTTAGGGTTTTTGCCTCTTCTAGATCTCAGTCATAATCAGGTGACCTAGGAAACAAGGTCATAACTTAGGCTAGGAAGCTCCAAATGAAGTTTCGTAAAACATGACAGGTAGTGCATGGACTTTAATATCTCAGGAAACTTTTTCATAGGCCGAAGCTGAACCAGTGGCACGTGGCATGTCGTACAAGTTCGCTCTCATGCTTTATCCCATAAACAGGTCACGTTGAGACACTTGACATAACTCTCTCTCAGAGAATCCAATTGAGGTCATACCTATCAGGGTGGAAAGATGACAAGTCATGATACCACAAGAAAATGTTTTAGACCCTGTGGATCGAAAAGTTCGGAGTTACACTAGAAACAATCAGGTACATATTTCTGTCAAAACAGAATTATTTTTTTAGCACCTTCATTCATGGATTCCGGAATTTAGGGTTTCAGAGAAAGTTGGAATTTTTGGAATCGGAGTCCATGGCTGAATGCTACTAAGAAAAATCAAAATTTAGAGACCAATATCGAATTTTTTGGTTGGGTAGAAGACCGGGCTTGATCAAACCCCAGTTCGGGATTTTGATCGGAAAGGTGGAAAATTAGGGCTTCTGCAAAAATTGGAATTTTTGAAGTCTATGACCATGGCTGGAAACTCCTAAGAAAAATAAGAGTTTAGAGCTTTGGATCTAACCTTTTGATTGAGTAGAAGGGTGGGCTTCATCAAACCCTAGTTCGGGATCCTGTCCAGAAGATCCAGATGTTTCGAAGGAAATTTTGAGGGGTCAAAGTTTGGAGAAAGTCAAAGTTTGAATTTTTAGGGTTTCTCTGACAAACACTAATCGAGCTCTAGATCCAGTTTCAAGGGGAGATAAGGCTAAGGCATTACATAAGAAGACTACAAGAAGTCTCGACAGGCATGACTTAAGGAGATACAGGTATGTCTTGAAATCTAATTCTTGATTAAGTTCGTAATATGTTTGTCTTAATATTATTTAGGTTAGTACAATGTTAGAATTGTCTTATCACCCTAATAAAAGTATGGATGCATGTGAATGATAGAAGACATTCATTGATAAGGGTTATATGATTGTACTAATGCACTGTGGTGTTGTATGAGGTTGATGTTGTCTGCTAACAGGATACAGGTACATCAAGAAAGACAAATCAAGTTCCATGACCATGATGACATGAAGAAAAAGACTCATACATAATCCTTGATCATATGGAAGTTCTACTTACGAGGTATGTATGACTTTGTTCTACTATGCTTAACCTATGAGATATGCAGGTTCTAGCACAAGATATCTAAATCATTGAAGAGAAGAAAAGAAGATATTGTTTGGGTATGTTAGACATAACGAAGCATGTATCTAATCCAGGTATATTTTCCTATGTCAAGTAGAATCCTACTTTGTGCTAGGATCTTAGTATACCCATGTATTGAATGATCATGACCATACATATTCAAGATTACTTAGAATCATAATGTTGTGATAATATTGAGTTTATACTAATGAATGTATGATTATGTAGGAAATCATGATGACGATACGAGTGCACACTTAAGCATGCATAGTGGTCAAGAATGGATAGAAGCCCATGACATGGAAGGGAAGTCGAGACCAAGAAGGATGCAACCTCACAAGACATAAAAAGATAAGTATTTGAATTGTTATTTGAATTACTGAATAGTCTATGATATTGCTCGTAAAATTTGTATGCATATTTGTATTCCTAGAATATATCATGCTAAGTATAAGCATTGAATAGTATACTACTAATATGCATATGATTGGTAAGTTGGACAAACATTCCATTGTTGATTGTCTAGAATGAAACCTCTTTGCTGACATGCTGAGAGCTGTGCATGCTCTCGATAGTATGTTATGGTAGAGATGGAAGGCATCTAAATAGCCACTGTATGCATATAGGATATGGAAAAGTGTCGTGCCAAAGTATTGGTCAAGATAGTAGTATAACTATGTAAATCATATCTGTATGCATAATAGGTTATCATGTCAACATGATTTGATGATTATGAAGTATTACTAATCATGTACTTAATTTTGATTTGTAGGAAAGATCATGAAGAATGATGAAAACTGAACAAGTGATGGATGTTCAACAAAAAGATTTACAAATCAAACATACTATAGAAGGCTCGTGGCTAGAAGTTTCTCTTAGAAAGAGGAAGATGATCATGACGAGTGACTAGATAAGACCATTCTCTTAAATGGTGTAACTGAAGAAGAAGTGTGAATCAGGCTCTGTATGGGTACCCAGGATCGATAATCATTTGATGAGCTTAATGATCACCATGGGTGATGTGGATTTCAACCCTTGCTACAAGGTTGAAGATGGTTTCTTTATATAGATGACATGGATGCAACAATGAACTCACCACAGAGTTTGAATGATCTCGAGGCTCATATCAGTAGACCCATCTGATGAGAGGTGGCACAGATAGATATGCAGAAGATCATTCAATGTAGAGTGTGAATGATGTTAAGTCACAGAGGAAGAATTGATAGCCTCTTAACAAGCTTGGGCTTTACCAAGAGTAAAGCTGATCCTAACCTTTACCTTAAGGTTATGGATGATACTGTGATTGTATATGGATGATCTTCTTCTGACAAGGAATGAGAAACAGATCATGGAAAGCAAGAAGAAGCTAGCTACAGAGTTCGAGATGAATGATCTTGGATTGATGCATTACTTCCTAGGACTGGAAGCATGAAAAGGATCAGTAGGAATCTTTCTCAACCAGGGAAAGTATGATGAGAAATCTTCAAAAGATTTTATGTGTTGGAATGGCCACTCTCATGGATTCCAACTTAAAGTTGTTGACGGATGACTCATCAGAGTTAGTGGATGTAACTCTGTACATACAGAATATTGGGTCATTGATGTATCTAACGAATACCAGGCTAGATATATGCTTTGATATGAACACCTTGAGTCAGTATCTAGTGGAACCTAGGTGTGCTCACCTGATAGCTGCAAAGCATGTGATGAGGTACCTAAAGGGTACGATAGAATTTGGTGTATGTTGTCTTGGAGATCATGACTTCAGATTGTATGGCTACACAAGATGTTCATTGGGCAGGAAGTGTATCAGACAGGAAGAGCACATCAGGTGGATGTTATTGTCTGGGGTATGCCATGATCTCGTGGTCTAGCAGGAAGCAGTCTAGTGTGGCTCTCAGTATAGCTGAAGCAGAATATATAGCTTCTTGCTTTGCTAGTTGTGAAGTGCTATGGCTTCGGAAGTTGTTATAAGGATTGTTTGACTTAGAGATGGAACCCACTGTGATCCTGTGTGACAACCAGAGTTGTATCAAGATGACAGAGAATCCAGTGTTCCATGATAAGTCAAAGCACATAGAAATCCGATATTTCTATATATAGGATATGGTGCAGAAAGGATCTATCAAGCTCGAGTATATGAGCACCGACAAACAAGTTGCTGATGTGTTGATCAAACCTCTGTCTCGAGTAAAGTTTGAGTATTTCCGAGACAAGCTTGGTGTAGTTCAAAAGGACCCTCCTCGAAAGGGGGAGTGATATGGTCGCTGGTGATGAGATTTCCTATAGCGACGGTAAGATTGATGATGTGTATACTTGTATTGGTGTGGATACTTGTATTGATGATGTGTATACTTGTATTGGTGTGGATACTTGTATTGATGATGTGGATACTTGTATTGCTATGGATACTTGTGTTGGTGTGGATACTTGTATTGATGATGTGTATACTTGTATTGGTGTGGATACTTGTATTGATGATGTGGATACTTGTATTGGTGTGGATACTTGTATTGATGATGTGTATACTTGTATTGATATGTGGTCCCTAGTGGACAAGGGGATTGTATCATCCCTGGAATTCAGTCCTGAATTGATTCGTAGACATATTTCTCTGAGAAAGAAGTCCCTAGTGGGCGAGAGGGATTGCATCATCCATGGACTTTGGTCCCCTGAATTGATCTATAGACATATGTCTCTGAGAAAGAAATCCCTAGTGGACGAGAGGGATTGCATCATCCTTGGACTTCGGTCCCCTGAATTGACCCGTAGACATCTGTTTCCAAAAATTGATGATAGGACTGCATTGTCCCTGAACGTTGAGTTCAAAATGTATGTGATAAATCCTAGATCTGATCTAGGTCACATCCAGTATGAAAAAGGACTGGCTCTGTGGTGGTAAATCCTAGATCTTATCTAGGTCACATCCAATATGAAAAAGGACTGGCTCTGTGGTGGTAAATCCTAGATTTGATCTAGGTCACATCCAATATGAAAAAGGACTGGCACTGTGGTCAAGATTGCATCATCCCTAGACATGGATTTGTCTTAAACGGATCACAGACTGTATCGTCCCTAGACATGGATTTGTCTTAAATGGATCATGGACTGTATCGTCCCTAGACATGTATTTGTCTTAAATGGATCATGGACTGTATCGTCCCTAGACATGGTTTTGTCTTAAATGGATCATGGACTGTAGCGTCCCTAGACATGGATTTGTCTTAAATGGATCACGGACTGCATCGTCCCTAGACATGGATTTGTCTTAAACGGATCAAGGACTGCATCGTCCCTAGACATGGATTTGTCTTAAAAGGATCAGGATTGATCATCCTGTAAGTAGATCTGGAGTTCATCATCCATAGACATGAGAGGTGTCTTAGAGTGAGAGGGATTGATCATCCCATAATTGGATCATGTGTGTTGCTGTAGATCGAGTCGAGGTGATATAGATGCTGTAGATCGAGATGATCCAGATGCTGTAGATCGAGATGATCCAGATGCTGTTGATCGTGATGGTATAGATGACGATGTTGCTGATCGTGATGGTCTAGATGATGATGCTGCTGATCGTGATGATCTAGATGACGATGCTGCTGATCGTGATGATCTAGATGATGATGATGATCGTGTGATGATGATGCTGATGATCATGTGATGAAGATGTTGATGATCGTGTGATGATGATGTTGATGTTGTTGTAGCTGTTCGAGTGCTGCAGAATATGAAGACTCAGTACTGAAGATGTTGATGTTCCAGTATTGAAGATGTTCCAGTAACTGCTTGAGTTACTGATGCTGTTGAGAAAGCTTCCAATGATTTATAGATGTATCATGTATGATGTTGATGACTCCTTGCTCCTGCAGATGTTCTTATAATATCCTTCTCGTTAAGGGGGAGTGTTGAAATATTGTAACTTCTAAGAATATTATATTTGTACTTTATTATTCCAGAGATGTTTCATTCCTTCGTGAAGACCTTATTGTATATCCAGAGATGTTTATTCCTCCGTCGAAATGTGGTAACTTGGGTTATTATACTTCCCTAGTGGGGGTCGGACCTATATGTGTTATGTGGGTAAAAGGGTTATTAGACCACCCTAGAGGGGTCGTCCCATTCAGTTGTAATGGGGTGTTTAACCTAGTGGTTAAGTTGGGGGCCGACTTAGTTAATGTAAAAGACAAGTCGAAGATGTGTATAAATAGAGGAGGTGTGTTCCTCATTTATGCACACACTACACTCACTTGAGAATAGCGCATAGGTGAGGGAGAGGTCTACTATGGAGGAGAAGGAGCTCATGTCTATGGTTTAAATCTTTGTATTTGCTGGTCATCTATATTGAGGAAGCTTTGCTAGGTTTTCTTTCCCATGAGGGTTTCCCAGGATAAATCTGTGTCTCTTGTATTTATGTTGTGCTTGTTGTTCTTTCAATGATCCTGTATATGTTATTATTGTGAAATGGAATGTAATGCTGATATTTTCTATCTTAGCATATTGAATACTAAAAACATTAGACTTGATCAAGGCTTATGACAAATTGTGTTTTTCCTATCTAAGATTTCTTCTTATTCATATTGGTCTCCCTTTTCTTGTGGTTCAATGTATTATGGCTTGTATCTCCTCCAACAGTTATGCGGTTCTCATTAATGGGTCTCCAACTAATTTCTTTTTAGGAAGTAGAGGTATTCTCCAAGGTTGTCCGTTGTCCCCTCTCTTATTCATTTTGGTGATTGAGGGGTTGAGAAGAATCATCAATGAAGCTAAGGAGACTTACACAATCAAAGGTATTAAAATCACTCGTGCTTTGGCTTTAACCCACTTATTGTTCGTTGATGATGTTATGATTTTTGGAGTTGCTAATATGAAGGAATGGTCTGTGTATAAGAACATCTTGGATGTCTTCTGCTTAGCATCTAGTATGGCTATCAACCCTACTAAGTCCTGTTTTCTTTCTAACTGCAAAGATTTGCGGTGTGTGGAAAATTTAAAATGTCTACTTCCTTATAAAGTAGAAGACATTGATAATGGTATTCAGTATTTGGGTTTCTTCATCAAAGGCAATAATGACAGGGTGGAAGATTGGCGTTGGTTGATCCAGAGTGTTGACACCCAAATTGACCCTCTAGGTTGTGGGAGAGGGACACCTCGGGGTAACCACAAAACCAATTTACGCTGTACTTCTGACCCAGTACAGTTAGAGAGGGCTCTCTCACTATTACAAATCCTTCTAGCTCAAGATGTTCAATCCAACACATTCAGAAGGTTAGATTTCTGATAGGACAATTTGTTTTATGTTTGGTAAGATAATCACGAGAGGGACCATTGGGCAGTGGAGTCAAAACATAACACATACATCAAACAACAGTGTTGCTGCATAGAATATCGAAACAGAGGCAAGATAGCCATCCATTTGCAGTCAAAAGGCTGTTGTCTAGTGGTAAGGGAAGAAGAAATGAATAGTCCACTGACATCGGCATCCTACAGGGGCGAATCTGATGCCAACTTTAGTAGAAAAGTTTTTGTGAACACTTGAAATTGAAAAGACAAAGCATGAGTGCATGAATTCTGTCTTAATCTATACTTATCCAAGTGTGAAAAGGAATACAATATGGAAAAGAAAAACGGGGAATACATTCACATGAGAAGAAGAAAATACCAACTGCAAGACAAACGACACATGAATCTCTGTCAAACACCCACTGCAAAACTGCAATTCTATTAAGGATTATGTCTCAAAATAGAACTCAGCCTTCTCAGGTATTGGCCAACTGATTTTCCAACCCTTTGTTATCCCTACTACATGGGAATTTATAGACCTTTAGGCTCGAATTCTCTAACAAAAAATAGTTATGGCTGAGCCAAAACTTGTATGGCCCAGTCCACCACCTTTGAAAGCTATCTACAATAGAGAATGAAAACTGGTAGACAAACGTGACCGACTTTGCAGGTGTCACTGCGTGATTATTGACCACAACGGCCCCTGGAAAGCTGGTAGGCCCTAAGAGGCCTCAAAATTACAGGAATATTACATATCCGAGACAGATAGATGTGACTAGAAACAAAACACCCTGAACAGGCCACCACCTTATGCTGGAGCTATTACATGGCTTTGCTGGTCTAAGAAATCCTCCACTTTGAGGGAATCGGCTTCTGGTTCTTCTTCTATCGAAGGAGGAGCTGTCGCTTCCTCAGTGGGGATTATGATATCTTTGAGAATCTCCACATTTTGGTGAGTGGGCTGCTCAAACTCCTGGGTCCCTTTCCTCCTCTTCCGCTAATCTTTCATGGGCACCTGTCGCTCCTTGGGCTCACTCGTTAGCTGAAATTTCATCCACGTGATCGAATTTAACAGGAGATGAGGGAATGGGATTGTCATCCACCTCAGACCATGCTTTCTCTGGCATGAAAATTACCTTGGCCTCTAGATTTTCCCCCACAGCCGAACTTTCATCTGGAAAACCTGGTTCTTTGAGCCTGCCACCCTTTAGAATTTTGACGTAAACAATAAATATTTGGATTCCACTTATAACAAGTTGGTGATCAGGATAATCATTTGGCATGATTGCTTGAGAGGATTCCTCACACGTAGCATGTTGATGTATATGTAACTTCGGAATGTATTTCACATATATGTATATTGTATTCCTATAGAGATGGTATTATTCCTCTATAAGGAAGTGTCATCATTTATATTGTAAGTGTCGTAACTTATACTTGATGGGTTATTAGACCACCTTATTTGGGGTCGGCCCTGTATAAGTCATGTGGGTCAAAGGGTTATTAGACCACCCTATTGGGGGTCGGCCATGTGGGTCAAAGGGTTATTAGACCACCCTATTGGGGGTCGGCCCACTCAGCATTATGTTATGTGGTAAAGTTCGAGCCTACATGAGTTAGGTAAAAAGGCAAGTCAAGTCAAGTATAAATAGAGTGCGGGAGGCACTCTATTTGCTCACTCACTTCTCACACATGCACTCAAGGAGGAGTGGCGCACTTATGGAGGAGGAGGATCTGCTGCTAGGTTATGGCTATCTCTTTTGGTTGGTTGTATCATTGCTCTATCTATCTCTGAGGAAGTTATTGGGGTTTTTCACCTTTATGGTTTTCCCCAAGTAAATCTTGTGTGCTTGCATTATTATCTCCATGATTGATATGCTGTAGATATGCTGTACATGTTGTTCTCTCAGTTAAGATCCTAGATCAGATTGAAGTAAATTCTGAAAATTTAACATGGTATCAGAGCTAGCCTGAAAGAAGGCATGATATGGCATGTATGACATTTGTTGCACTTACGATGCTAGGGCTTGATATAGCAAAAACCAGTCATCGTAGAACTTTCGCTATAAATCCGTTTTGGCGAAGTTTTCGGATCTGAAATTGTTACAGGCCGAAGCTAAGATCGCCAGGTATCTTGTGTCGAAAGGACAACCTCTAATTCGTTTTACTTTGTGATTTATGATCTGTACAATATAGGGTTTCTGCCTCTTCCAGATCTGAGTCAAAATCAGGTGACCTTGGGAAAAAGGTCATAACTTGGGCTAGGAAGCTCCAAATGAAATTTCGTGAAAAGTGACAGGTAGTACACAGGCCGAGCTATCTCAAAAAAGGTTTTCAGAGGCCGAAGGTCAAACAGTGACACGTGGAATTCCGTACAAGTTCGCTCTCCTGTATTATCCCATAAACAGGTCACGTTGCGACACTTGGCATAACTCTCTCTCAGAGAATCCAATTGAGGTCAGACCTGTCAGGATGGAAATATAACAGGTCAGGCTATCTCAAGAAACGTTTTCAGACCCTGTGGATCAAAAATTTCGGAGTTACACCAGAAACAATCAGGTACATATTTCTATCAAAACAAAATTATTTTTTGGTACCTTCATTCATGGCTTCCGGAATTTAGGGCTTTGGAGAAAGTTGGAATTTTTGTAATCGGAGACCACGGATGGATGCTACTCATCAAAATAGAAATTTAGAGACCAAGATCAGAATTTTTGGTTGGGCAGAAGGCCGGGCTTGATTAGACCCTAGTTCGGGACTTTGATCAGAAAAGTGGAAAATTAGGGCTTCTGTAAAAATGGGAATTTTTGAAATCTGTGACCACGGCTGGAAGCTCCTCAGAAAAATAGAAGCTTCTAGATTTGGATCAAACATTTTGATTGGGCAGAAGAGTGGGCTTCATCAAACCCCAGTTCAGGGTCACGTCCAGTGAATCCGGAAGTTTCAAAGGCAAAATTGAGGAGTGAAACTTTGCAGTTTTCAAATTCTGAATATACCAGTTTGATCAGTTCATCAAGGCGCATATTCCTATCCTATCGGAAGGTTGAAATTCAAAGTTTGAATTTTTGGGGTTTCTCTGACAAACCCATATCCAGCTCAAGGTTCAGTTCTTGCAAATCAAGTGGATTGGGTTAATCCTAGAAGAAGATGGATTGATCACCTGCATAAGTGAAGAAGTTCCTGTTTCAGAGGGAGATGAGGCTAAGGCCTTACATAAGAAGATTACAAGTGATCTCAACAGGTATGACTCATCGAGGTATGTTTTGAGATTTGTTCATAATTGTCTTCATGTTATCACGGTTAGTACAATCTTGATTTTAGACTTGTCAGATCACCTTAATAAAATTATGAATGCATGATAGAAGTCATTCATTTATTAGGAGTATGAAACTTATGTTTGTACTAACACATTGTGATGTTGTATGAGTTTTGTGTTGTCTACTAACATGAAAGGTACACCAAGAAAGACAAATCATGTTCTGGTCCAAGAACATATGATCATGATAACATGAGGACAAAGATTCATCCATTGTCATGGATCTCATAGAAGATCCATTTATGAGGTATGTATAACTTGGTTTTGTAATAGTTAACCTATGAGATATACAGGTTACTAGCACAAGTCATTGAAGAAGAACATGAAGACATCATGTGAGTATGTTAGACATAAATAGCTAGCATGCTAATCCAGGTATGTTTTTCCTATATCAAGTTAGAACCCTACCTTATGTTAGGATCTTATATTGTTGTTGATAATGATTATTCATGAAGTCATAGGTTTGAATAATCATGGTTGTATGCATATTATGTTTCTTACCTTAATTGATGATATGACTAACCAAAAGAATCATGAAGGTATAGGTTTGAATAATCACAGGTGTTATGCATAATATATCTCTTATCTTGATTGATGATTCAACTAACCTGAAGAGTCATAGGTTTGAGTAATTACAGGTTTAGACATGTTATGTTTCTTATGATTTGACTAACCTTAAGAATTCTACATAAACCTTGAATGCTAATGCTAATTATTTTCTGTTTGAAATGATCATGACTATACATGCTTGAGATTATTGTGTTTTAATAGTATACTAATGAATGTATGATTTTATATGAGATCACAAGGATAACACAATCATGATACTAATAAGCATGCATAGGAACCAAGGATGAATGTAAGTTCAAGGACAGGTAATCCAGGAAGCAAAGATCAAGAGGGAGTACACTCCAGTGGTTTATGAAAGGATGCAGATATTCAGAGGGAGTTGACCATCTCTCTACATCCCACAACAGAAAGGTGTAGAAGAAGCTACTTCAGATTAGGACTCCAGCAGCTCCTGCAAGGAAGCGAAGACTCAGAGGGAGTCCACCCAACGAACAAACAAAGATAAGTATTTGAATTGTCATTTCTTAAATAATACTGTTCAATAATGTATATACTGATGTTCCTAGAATTAGGTTGTGTATTATGCATATTAGAATAATTGCATTGATGAACAATATACTCCTAATATGCATGGGTAAGTGGCCTATGGCACTGTACAACATTCCATTGCTACTTATCTAGAATGAAACCTCTTTGTTGACATGTTGGGAGTTGTGCACACTCTTAACAATGTTCTGGTAGAGATTGGAATGCATCTAGAAAGTTACGGAATATGGATAAATGTTGTATTGAAGCATTGGCTAAGATAATTGCATGACTGTATGGCATATTTCTTTATGTGTAAGAATTTGTTCTGAAAACTATGAGATGTTTTCTAATCATGCAATTTAACTTGTTGTGTAGGAAAGATCGTATGCCATCTCCTACAAAAGAAGAACTACAACATTTGTTCTAGCAACAAAGATATCTAATGAAGATATTGAAGATATTGAAGTTCCCAGGATCTGGGATGAAGAAATGAAATGCCATGATCCGTCGATCATGAAGAATGATGTTTGGGATGTAATCCCAAGACATGAAGGGAAGTTTGCTATGACTTCCAAATGGAACTATCAGATCAAGCATGTTGCAGATGGCAGCATTGAGAAATATAAAAGTGATGAAATAGAAGATACACCAGATGGATTCAAGACAGCTTCCTTGAATGGTGTAGTTGAAGAAGAAGTGTATGTAGAGCAGCCACTTAGTTCTAAGACACATGATAGGAAATCATATATGTGCAGAACTTGGTATGGTGAAGATAGATTGATTGCCGACACGCAGTGGAAGCTTACTACCGAGTTCGAGATGAAGAACTTGGGGATGATGCACTATTTGTTTTTGGCATGGAGGTGTGGCAGAGTGCAGATAGAATCTTCCTTAGACAAGGGAAGTACACAGTAGATATCCTGAAGAGATTTGGGATGATGGATTGCAAAGCCATGGCCACACCTATGGCATCGAATCTGAAGCTTCTTTGTGATGCTTCATCTGAGCCAGTTGATGTTTCTATGTATCGTCAGATTATTGGGTCCTTGATGTACCTGACAAACACGAGACCAGATATTTGCTTTGCTGTGAACACATTGAGCCAGTTCCTGACGGATCCAAGGAGTGTTCACCTGGTTGCTGTAAAGCATGTTCTGAGGTACCTGAAGGGTACAATGGATTATGGGCTCAGATATGAGGCAAATCAAAAGTTTAACCTGCAGAGTTATGTTGATTCAGATTGGGCTAGCAGTGCTGCAGATAGGAAGAGCACATCTGGGTGTTGCTTCAGTATGGGATCAGGTGTGATCTCTTGGTTTAGCAGGAAGCAGTCCTGCGTAGCACTGAGTACAACTGAGGCAGAGTATGTTGCATCCTGTTCAGCTAGTTGTGAGGCAGTATGGCTACGGAAACTACTGTCTGAGTTATTTGATCTCCCGTTGGAGGCTACTGGTATCTTCTATGATAACCAGAGTTGTGTGAAGCTGTCCGAGAACCCAGTGTTTCATGACAGGTCGAAACACATAGAGATCAAATATCACTATATCAGGGATATGGTGCAGAGAGGAGCTGTGAAGCTCCTATATGTTGCGACGGACGAGCAGATTGCAGATGTGTTGACAAAGCCACTAGCCAGGGTGAAGTTCGAGTACTTCAGAGAGAGGCTTGGCGTTCTTTAGATCGAGGACACTTCGAGGAAGAAGTGATAGACACATTTGCTGAAGCCATTCCAAGCATGTTGGAAGGAGGATCCTTCACATGGCTGTGGATGTAAGCGCTGGATGATGAGCATCAGGATGATGTTCTAGTTTCTGCTTGATATGATCAGTTGGATCATTTTATGTATGTACGCATCATGTTGGATGCTGGATATGATCAGTTAGATCATGTGTATGTATTTTTGTATATGCATCATGTTGGATGCGTGGACCATGTATCTGTATATGTATCAGGTGGATACATTGTATGATCAAGTAGATCATGTATGGTGATATGTATCATGTATTTGTATTTGTATCAGGTGGATACATTGTATGATCAGGAGGATCATGTATGATGATATGTATCAGATAGATACTTGGTGTGCATCAGGTAGATGCATTTGATGATCAGGTGGATCATGTATGATGACATGCAGCAGGATGTTGCAGTGATGATCAGGATGATCATGGATGATGAGCTTCAGGATGTTGCTCCAGATGACATGCAGCAGGATGTTGCATTGATGATCAGGATGATCATGGATGACGAGCTTCAGGATGTTGCTCCAGATGACATGAAGCAGGATGTTGCATTGATGATCAGGATGATCATGGATGACGAGCTTCAGGATGTTGCTCCAGATGACATGCAGCAGGACGTTGCAGTGATTATGATAAGGACGATCATGAGTACATCAGGATGATGTATGGTGAGTATCAGTTGATACTCTGTGGCCGTGGATCAGGTTGTGCAGATGAGCATGTCTGGGAGATCCTATAGGTCGGAGTTGTGTACCCGTAACAGCCTGGGATGCTCTTTCGAGACATTGCTCTGGGAGGACATGTAATTTGTGCCCTGGGAGATTTCAGGTCGGAGTTGTGTACCCGTAACATCCTGAGATGCTCTTGCGAGGTTTTGTCCTATGGCATGTAATTTGGGCCCTGGGAGATTTCAGGTCGGAGTTGTGTACCCGTAACATCCTGAGATGCTCTTTCGAGGTTTTGCCATGACCACATGTAATTTGTGCCCTAGGAGATTTCAGATCGGAGTTGTGTACCCGTAACATCCTGAGATGCTCTTGCTAGGTTTTGTGGTGGACCACATGTAATTTGTGCCCTGGGAGATTTCAGGTCGGAGTTGTGTACCCGTAACATCCTGAGATGCTCTTTCGAGGTTTTGTGGTGGGGTCACATGTAATAGCGCCCTGGGAGATCCTATAGGTCGGAGTTGTGTACCCGTAACATCCTGGGATGCTCTTTCGAGGTTTTGTGGCGCACGTAATAAGTCCTGAGGATTCCACAGTATGGCCAGTGATGATGAAGACCTGCAGGTGGTGGGACTACATCCAGTATGAAAAAGGACTGGCTCTGTAGAACTTCCTATGACGAGTAGATTCAGAGATTGATTGAGATAGCAGCAGTAGTGACGATGATGATGACTCGATGACAATTATCTAGTGATGATGATCCAGAGAAGATTACTTGTGCTAGAAGAACTGTGCTGAGAAATACCTTCCTAGTTAAGAGGGAGTGTTGATGTATATGTAACTTCGGAATGTATTTCACATATATGTATATTGTATTCCTATAGAGATGGTATTATTCCTCTATAAGGAAGTGTCATCATTTATATTGTAAGTGTCGTAACTTATACTTGATGGGTTATTAGACCACCTTATTTGGGGTCGGCCCTGTATAAGTCATGTGGGTCAAAGGGTTATTAGACCACCCTATTGGGGGTCGGCCATGTGGGTCAAAGGGTTATTAGACCACCCTATTGGGGGTCGGCCCACTCAGCATTATGTTATGTGGTAAATTTCGAGCCTACATGAGTTAGGTAAAAAGGCAAGTCAAGTCAAGTATAAATAGAGTGCGGGAGGCACTCTATTTGCTCACTCACTTCTCACACATGCACTCAAGGAGGAGTGGCGCACTTATGGAGGAGGAGGATCTGCTGCTAGGTTATGGCTATCTCTTTTGGTTGGTTGTATCATTGCTCTATCTATCTCTGAGGAAGTTATTGGGGTTTTTCACCTTTATGGTTTTCCCCAAGTAAATCTTGTGTGCTTGCATTATTATCTCCATGATTGATATGCTGTAGATATGCTGTACATGTTGTTCTCTCAGTTAAGATCCTAGATCATATTGAAGTAAATTCTGAAAATTTAACATAACAGGATGATGACTGCGCTCCAGCATGGATTTGAGCAGGCTAGATTAGACTTTCGTGGCAGGTGAAATGACAAATGGCGGCTTTGATGTGCCCCCCTTTTCTTTGGGAAATGATTCGTGTGTAACAGAGGTGTCCTTTAACCCTTCATTCCTATGATCGACTCAACACCGTCGATTTTGGCCCTCCCCGCATCCAAACAGTCGAATGGTGTGTTCCCTACCGCACTTCGCAGAATCGGGAGTTGCTACCCATTCGTGCTAGTTGAATTTGCAAACTTACTCTCCGTCGTAGATCCGAGCTCCATTTGTTCTGGGTCATTGAAACTTGCACCCCTCTACCAAAAGTTCGCAAATACATAAATGCCCTTTCATTGCGTAAGTCATATCTACGAAGTCTCTCCTAGCTATTGATCTACATCATCGACCATCGCTCTAAACCCAACATGCTCGTGGGTTATGCATACCGCCTCCATTTAAACCACCACCACTTTCTCTGCGAGATTACTTCTCAGCCGTGGATCCTCATCGCCCAGGATCATCGCTGTCCATGTGTGTCATTCTTTAACTGAGGCGATCTTCTTCCATTTTTAATCCTTTATGCTCTGTTTAGATCTACATTTGGTCATCTTCATCCTTTGGGCCGCAAATATCGGTCAAACTGCCTCCACCTAGCATTTCTCAGGGCCACTTTGCACAAACCCCTGAGGCTTTCTTCATTTACTTCAGGGTCTAACCCTCCATTTCATCCAGGTTAAAACTGGTGCTAATAGCTGGCTCCTATTGGGGATTCTATCCTCCCTGTGAGGTAGAAAAGAACCCCACAGACCAGTTCCTTATCCATTGGGCCCTTCTCACCACAAAATTTGCAACCTACAATTCTTTATTAAAAACTGAAAACTATAACATACCACTGGAACTGGAAATGCTGAAAAGGTGCTCGCCGTACCAAGCTTATTTATGCACAAACTACCCTACCCTATGCTACTGAAATGGCTTCAACATCAAGTGATATGAAAATGGCAGTGCAACCAATCCAACAACTGATTCAACGGGCCAACTTTCCCTTCATGCTCAAATAAAATTAGAAAGTAATGACACAATGTCACAAAGCAATGATGATAGATGTAATCATTTGGGCAGAAATATATCCAATCACCCCAATTGAAAAGCTTCTCCATTTATCAGCTATTGGGTCATGAAAGGCATGATATCCTCCAAATTCTTCTGCCATTCCTTTGACATGACAAGGTTGGTCCAGCTGTTACTTACCTGGCACCCTATTTAATTGTGATTTGACTTTCAACCTGGAAAATATCTCTTCTTTGTCATTCATCCTAGGTACCCGGGGTTGAAAGCTCATGGCAGGATTCAAGTAGACCCTGAAAATCATGTATGCTTGATCACTCATCCAACCCAGTAAAGCCAGAACCATCAGATTCATGTGCATCCTTCTACTATGGATGCAGCTTTGTAATATGAGAGACTGCCTCAACACATGGGCTATTAATAACATCTCTCTCTTGGCTATTTAGAATTCATGGGTTAAAAACCTTATTCTACTCTGGCATTTCGAAAGAAGTTCCCTCCTGATTTTCAAAGGGATTAGGAAAAAGAACTTCCCCCTGATACAAGGATTATGGGCTTGAATGATATGAAGAATAATTGGACTGACTATCCTGCTCCTCCTCCTGATCATTTATTACCTGGCCAACTGGATGAATGTATGGAACAACAAGAAACTCATGGATACCACAATCTATTTCATTTTTAGCTAAGGTAAAAACTTCTGCTTGTTGGAAGTCTTCATGAGTACATTGACAATCAACCTCTTCTTTCTCTTTATGATGAGGGCAAGGTTCTTCATGCGAGAACCTTGAGATTTATCCATTCATAGTTCCAAAATTTTTCTTCACTGGGTCAAATGACTCAGAGCAAAGAGGCAGGGTACTGTCTTCACTAGGCTTACTATCCCCGTGGCTTGCAATGATGGAATCTAGGGATACCATCTGACTCACCCCTATGAATGGATTTTCTAGATAACAAGATTGAGTGTAAGATTGCTTATTCCTTTCATCCAATCCTAAGAGGTTTGTGACACCCTTTATCACTTCGACTTTCTCCTCTCGGTTAAGGATTTCACTCCCCTGCTGGTGAGCTCTTATAATGGATGCCCAATGAGGGAAGCTAGACCAGGAGCCTACTTTAATTATCAACCCAGGGGACATACAAACTTTAGAGGTGCTAACACTGTATGTGCTCTAAAGGATAGTCTGTGTCGTGTTTAGTGTGTGGGTATAGATCTTAAAGGTTTATCTAATCAAGAAGAAGGTGAGCTAAAAAGACTGTAAATCTATGAATGACAAATTCCTCTGCTAAGAAGTTAAATGCTGCAAATTGTAAGTCTATACTAAGAATTGAAATGATGGAAGCTTGATAAACTTATGCTAAGAATTGAACTACTGAAAGCTGAGATTTTAATCTAAGAATTGAATACTGAAATTAAGTGTTGAATATTGAAAGGATAACCTAAAAACTTAAATGCTGAAAACCAAATTTAGAACATAAACATCTAATGCTGAGAATTAACCAATCTGATCTATTCGGATTAAACACTACAAGTGAATATCATTAAATCAAGGAACTGAAAGTAATTAACCTCTATGATCTAAGTCTGATAATAGAAATATGCATGAGCTTTCTAGATCTAAATCATTGTTTTTAGAACCAATATGAAAATATATGAAAACACATGTCAAAATATGCATGCGCAGAACGCAGCTACAGGACTATGGAATGCGTCCTACCGAACTACAGAATGAGCGTTGATCAACTACAGAATATATGCTGAACGAAAATAATCTTTTAACTGAAATAAAACCATACTATTCAAATGCCATCAAGGTATCTTCATACACGATAAGAAGTAAATCGATTCACAGCATAAATGGAAAATACCTAAAAACGGAGTAACGCTCCTGACTTACGTGTTGGAGGGGCCCTCCCCAATCCGTACTCAGGAGTATGGAAAACTTATAAGCGTAGGCTTGAAAGTAACATCAGTCTCCTCATTAAAATAATAACTTCATGGTTCAGAAATAGTTTGTAACACAAATTGTCTCCACAGTAAAATGTAAAAACGTAATTCCACAAAATAGCAATAGGATCCCCTCGCTACTCGAGAGGTCCATATATATATGCCTCAAATTCTAACCTAAATACTTGCTTTAATCGCTGATCCTATTGAACATGATTTCTTCTCTATAAGTTAGGGAAAAAAAGTGTTGAGCCTTGTATTGTCTTCCAGTGCTCGAGTTATATTTGGGTGTTGCTTCTTAGTGTACTTGTGCCTGCTCATACATACTCGTTTTCATGTAATTAGTTTATAGAAGACACCCTTTAAGCATAAAAGGAATAATCTTAAAACATCTTCATTAAATAATCAAAGTAAATCATTAACCCACACAACAAGTGTATTTCCTTCATCTTATCCTATGTTTTACTGCGGAAAAAAGGCTATAGGATACCTATAATTTGGGTTCATCATTTCTCCTCTCGGTTAGGGATTTCACTCCCCTGCTTCAACAATTTTAATGAAGGATAAAATAGAGGCAGACAAACACTTTCATCCCACTTACTTTCCACCCTACTTTTAGCTTTTTGACCTGGAGTTGCAATCAAACTTTCCTCACTAACTATCTCAGGATCTGCAAAATCTTTTGTTGGTTTATTAGGCACATCATCCCAGCACTCATCGTCGTATTCATCATATATAGGAGGATTAAAATCTTGTTTAAAAACTCCCATAGAAGACTCTTCAATCTGTTGATTGCAGCCTATATAAAACAGAATTGTGTCATCCTCTTCTTGTGTATCTCTAGGCTGATCACTTCTCAGCTCACCGTGAAAAGGATGGGAATGAAAATCAGACTCTCCTGGTTCATATCTTTCCTCAATCTCTAATCTCCTTACCATTCCATCTTCAATGTCTTGCTTTGACATTTTTCCAAACATCTTGAGATTGTCTTCAACCTCCAATGAATCCATGAACATGTGCTGTAATGTGGAAGACCTCCTTTCCAATAGAAGAAAAAACCATTCAGAAGGAAGGATAGATGCATAATGCAATTTAGAAACATTTTCTAGAGGCTAAATTTACTTTGGCATGTTATAATAGAGGCTTGCAAACCTCCTGTTAAAACTAGACATGGTTTCACCTTTTTGCCTTTTCAGGGAATAAAATTCCGAAAGAAATTGGTCCAATGACCTTCTTCTACCCCAAAACCCCAAAAAGACATTAGAAAATTCTTCCCATGTATCAATAGATTCGGGTTGCAAGTGCTTAAACCATTTCATCACGTCTCCTTGGAAGGATTGGGAAAAAGCCTTCATACAAACATCATCATGCTCTATTTCAAAAAGGTCCAGCAAATGCTCAAAACCCTGAAGATGTCTTTCAGCTGTGAGACTGCCATCTTCTCCATCAAAAAGAGGGAGGTATTTATGGTATTTGGGAGGGTATTCATGAAGAACAGAGGGTAATTTCAAAGGACTATATCTCTGCTGAAATCTAGGGGGTAAAGGAGTATGTATAGGAATAATGTCATTAGTCTCAATCCCATGGGGTTTGCATGGATGATCATGGATCTCACGTGGCTCAAAAGAAGGAATATGGTTATCTCTAGGAATGGTAGAAGAATGTACATCTGCAATATCTAATGATGGATATACAAAGGTTGGTGAAACAAAAATTCCTTGATACATACACACAGGGACAAAAGGAAATGCAAAAGAATAAGATCTCTTTGCAGAAATTAATACTTTGATACCTGAATCCTAATTCATCCATACTTTTGAAATGGGATTGAATCATGAGTGGAGTGGCCATGAGAGCCTCAACATCTCAACCTTGACATGGAGTCATCAATCTCCCCAGTGGAGTCACCTTCATACTGAAATCTTGATGAGTGGAGTCACCAGGTGAAAGATACACAACCTCTCTGATGTTTGACTATTGTTCCCCATCAACAATCAAATCTGAAACTCGTTGTCGTTCTTCCCAGGGACAATATAATCCTCGTTCCTCGGCAACGGTGCCATTATGTTGACGCCCAAATTGACCCTCTAGGTTGTTGGAGAGGGACACCTCGGGGTAACCACAAAACCACTTTAGGCTATACTTCTGACCCAATACAGTCATCACGAGTAGGGTAATGAGACGTGCACATCTGGAAGATGCGCTCTCCCTAAAAGACAACAAAATTGAGGAGATTAAAGCTAGTCTAAAAGAAAATCTCACCACCTTGCAGGGCATAGCGGTGAAGATCGAACAAGTCCAGCGAGACTTGGTTCGAGAATCTGATTCAGAAGGAAGATCGGGTGATACACCTTAGCAACGTTACACGATGATGATTATGAGATCACCACGAGTAGGGTCAGCGCACATCTGGAAGATGTGCTCTCCCTAAAAGACGACAAAAATGAGGAGATTAAAGCTAGTCTAAAAGAAAATCTCACCACCTTGCAGGGAATAGCGGCAAAGATCGAACGAGTCCAGTGAGACTTGCTTTGAGAATCTGATTCAAAAGGAAGATCAAGTGATACACCTCAGCAAAAGAAGAAACCCTTAGCTCTAACCATGGCACCGCGACCACGCATGATCCGCATGGACCCGCTAAGCGTAATTCTTCCAAGTGATGAATTAATTGAAGGTGTGAAGAGACCAACACATGTGGATATTGATATCGTGATGTTGCCACTGGAAGGTCTACATAATCTGCACTTGCAGGTTGTGGAGGAAATACACAACAAAGATATGGTGACTTGAAACCAACACCAGAATTTAGAGGCAAACTATAAACAGTTGCAAGAAGAAAGTTCGCACAAGGCTAAGGAACTTGAAAGCGCACATGGGCAGTGCCGTAGAATAGAGGAGACCGTTGCTTCGGTCTATGCAGAGATACCAGAATGTGAAGAGCAGCCAATACTCGCAGATACCATCATTAAGATTGGCTCGGTAGTAAGCGATCTTAAGGCTAAAATGGCCGACATGGAGATAGGCTACAAAGAAAATCTTTCCAATATGGAAGCACAGAATCTCCCTAAGACATCGCTAGATCAAACAGAAGCTACAGCAATAGAAGTGAAGGCTGCTGCAGAAAATATATCCAGTGAAATAACTAAGTTCCATAACTTATTGGATGAAGCAAGCAGAGTATGGACTACACTACAAGAGGAACCTACGCTGCTCCAGGTCAAAAACAAATTACAACAAACACAAGTAGAGTTAGATTCTCTAAATGTGGAGATGAAAAGCCTGCCTGCGAGAGAAAGACTCCGAAGGTTTGCAGAAGTCAAGGAACTAAAAAGAGAACTCCAAGTTTTAAGAGAAAGGGAGGATGACACTTCGGCAAAGTCACAGCCCCTACAGTAAGAAGCTCTTTCCATCTCGCAATAGATTGAAGAGAAATTGCAGAAAATATGCGAATCAAAGATGACAGTACAAGAACCAGCTAAGGAAGACCTATCACCAGATCTATTGGAAACTGTTAAGGCAGTTGAGTAGGAAGCTAAGGACACAATTGCAAAGATAAGCGCAACTTATGAAGAATTCACTACGAGGATATCCAAGCAAGGAGAAGCGAATCCCACTAAACCCACTAAAAGTGGCTCGGGGACGAGCCGCATGTAAGTGTTAGGGGCCTGTTGGGTGCATCCCAATTCAAGCCATTTTTAGACAAGTCAGTTTTGGAGCTGCGAAGTTACAGCGCAGTGTCGGCAAAGTAAGAGTTATAGTGCTATGAAGGTCCAGCGCTGCGAAGTGCCAGCTCCGTGAAGATGCAGCATGGTAGAGTTCTAGAAGGAAAACGGTATAAAATTCCGGCGAGATCGATCGGCGATATACTTTGGCTAAGATGCTCCGAGAAACCTGGGAAGTGGGTAAGGAGTGGCGAAGAAGGAAAGTGATCGGTCACACGAGTATAGGCAGTGCTAAGCGGACCATGCGAACAAAGCAGTTAGAGAAGGAACAACGATATAAAAGCGACCCATCGACATGCACTCGACAGAGAGGCTGAAAGCGACATGACCATGCGCAATCAGAAGATTCCAAAAGCCAGAAACAGTGTAGAAGGATGGCCACGACGATGAAGTATCTATCATAGCCTAATAGATTTGGTTAGCAGGGTAACCGCACCATTTTGGGTACCTTAGGGTTTGTTTAGCCCATCATGAATGTAAAGATGTGACCTATAGGAACGATCTATATAAGGGGAAAATTTTGTAAGGGAAGGGTTGATATTGGTTGATGTATGTTGAATATTGTTCGGTATTTTGATCCCTGAGTTGATCTCTGTTGATAGACTATTGTAAAGAGGCTCTGCAGCTGTGTGTGCAGAGATCCATTGAAGAGAGAAGAGAGCCTGCAATTGAGTGCGTAGATTGGAACTGTTGAACCCTTCCCATTTATAATAAAAAACAATTCATGTGGATGTAGCTCCCATCCTAGGGGTGAACCACGTTAAATCGCTGTGTTATATGATTGAATGTGTATTTGCTTTTGTTGAATGATTAATTTCTTGCTTATGAGTAAATGTATCTTCGCTTTTATATGTATTCTCCATAAGAATGAATGATGGGAATAATATGTTAAGTGTTGAACATGTATGCATAAATTTTGAATGTGCAAGTATTTATGAATAAGATGAATGAATGAGTGTAGGGTAAACACTAATTCAACGTAGTCTGTGTAAGTGTAATTACCTCGAAGTGCAGCACCGGAAGTGCGCAGTTGCATTGTAGTTCATCGCATCGCATAAGTCACAAAGTATATAGTCTAATATTCTTGTTGAATGGCTAAGTTTACACTAAGTGAAGTCTGTCAAAGTTGTGTGATTGTTGAGGAGGCAGCGCAGTCTTCAATTGCATTGTTCTATTGTTAAGAAGCCACTCCACAGCGCGAGCCCTGTAGCGCGCTGCTCGCCAGTCCGAACCACGCATCACCCGGTTGTGGAAACCTGATTCCGCAACCTCCCCATTAACTTCACCTCGAGTGAGACCTCATTCTGCTCGCAGACTGTTGCCGAAAGGGCCGATGAAAAGGGGTTTTGTTGGTTCCCTAAACAGCGCAGAACCTGGGTCTATCTTGAAAAGTTAAAGAAAACTATATGAACCAACAAAGATCTTGCTTGACTCTGCTTGAGTAGATTGTCCATAAACAAATATGGCGACTTCGCCGGGGAAGACCATGTCCATAGCTTTGATTTTTGTTTTGTTTTTGTGATTCCATCCATTTCTTGTTAATTCACTTTTTAGCCTCCTAAACCCCTCCCATCATTGGATCTTGTTATTAAAGAGTCTATGGGCTACTCAGACTCTGTGTGGGATCAACATTGGATCTAATTACCCTTTTGTTTGTGGAGATATTTTTGTTTTTTTTCTTGTTGCTCACCCAACGCACCTGGATTGTATATTTCTTGCGTCACTGTGTTTTTGATGCCTACATCCAGTGAGAAGACTATGTCTCTGACATGTTATTCCTGTTGACATCCTGTGTTGTTGATGCACAATTCAATCGAGAAACTTGGTAATGGTGGGAAATTTCAATCCCGCATCCATCCACCCAGTCTTATAATCCCTGATCACGTTATTGAATCTATTCAATTTTTTAGATATGACTTCCAAACCATTCATGCACTTAGTCATTCTGTTTTGGTTGTGCTTCGATTTATTTTGAGTGTCTTTGAGCTTATTGGGTGCTTATCATTTTTTATTCAAGAGTTTTTGATTGATTAGAGTGTTGTATCCATTCTCTTGTTTTCTGTTGTGAGGAACCTGCAACAATTAATTAATGAAAATACACGAGATAGCAGTAATAACAGAACTCAGAATCACTTTATTGATCACAGGCCACTTTGAGGGGGAAACCTCCTTTGAGCAAGCTCAATACAAATAACTTCACTGTGCCTTCATTGGCCTCAACACACACTTATATACTAAGTCTAGGCGTCAATACTATGGGTCAAAACCATGGGCCAATACAAACTATGGGCCAGCAAATACTACAGGCGACTTACAAATCATATGCGCCCAACAACAATAGCACAAACTATGGATCAACAAATACTACGGGACGTCTTACAAAGCATATGCGTACAAAAACAATATACTAACAAAGTAAAGACATGGGTTCCTAACATCCCCTCTCCCTTAGAAAAAGCTTTGTCCTCAAAGATTTAGATGTGGAAATTGATGCTGAATCTGAAGGAGTGGTGCCGATGTAGTAGCCTCTGGTTGCATGTCATTCCACTGAATGAATACCTCTATGATAGAGCGAGAGATAAGAAGATGCCCTTTGAGTGTCATGGAGAGTTGCTTGGAAGGCTATAGACAAAGAAAAACCATATCAACTGCTTTAAAAGTGTGCTCAGAATGGTGCTGATTAGCTTGTTGTTCCATTCGAATTCCGGCCATGTGAAGAGTGTCCTACAAAATGCGAAGAATCTGATCGCGGTTTCGAAGAACCGTGTCAATTTCCTTAATTGGTGCATTGTTGAGGGTGTATGGAAGAAGAAATGGCGGTGCCTGACCATAGATTGCTTCATATGGAGTAATTTTAGATGCAGTAGGGTACCACCATTCAGTGAGAGGGATTTTGGTCGTAAATACTGATCTAGAGGTTTTCCAATGTAGACCCAGGTACTTTGTGGTACACGATACCAACAAAACCCCTATTCACCGGCCCTTTCGGCAACAGACTGCGAGTAGTCTGAGGTCTCACCCGAGACGAAGTTGAGGGGGTGGTTGCGGAATCAGGTTTCCACAACTTGGTGATGCGAGTGTCTATACTGACTGATGTGTAGCGTGGTAAGAACTTCCACACTGCAAACAATGATTGCACGAAGTCTTCTACTTTGCGTCGATTACAAGTGCGCAGTACTAGTGAACTATAGCAATAGGTCAGTGAAAAGGGTAGATATATATACTTCCTGTAGATCTCTCTTTATGGATTCTTAGACTTGGTGATATGATGATAAGCTATCAACATCTTGTCTCGCAACATTTATCATAAATCAGTGCGTCAACCAGATCGTGCATTTGTTTCAAGATTTGATCAAACTAGGCAATCTTACTTAATAGTCTTAATCATTCATCAACACTTGACTGATTCAAACTTATGAAATGGAATGAATTATGCAATACTGCGCGCCCTAATGCAACACTTCAACTTTAACAATTACTCTGTGATTATTTAACAGATCCAAATATTCAAAGACTTATAGATACTAAGCATTAACATTCACCCACATATGAACTACTTAACATCTCATTCCCATCTCTTCCGTGGAGAATACAGATAAAAGCAACAAATATCGAATAACTGTAACATCAAACAATCATATTAAGCAATTGAACAATGGAAAACAGACAAAGCATCACATCACATGGGATTTAACGTGGTTCACCCCCCTGGATGGAAGGCTACGTCCACAAGAATTGTTGTTTTATTGTCTTTATGGAAGGGTACAACAGTTCTTCGTCTGCACACTTAGCTGCAGACGCTCTTCTCTCTCAAAATTAGGTCTTTGCGCACTCAACTGCAGAACCTTTACAATAGCTTCAAGCTTTCAAACTCTGATAATATTAAAAAATAACCAACAAAATTGAAGAGCACCACTTTCCATACAAAATCATGCCTTATTTATAGATCAAGACCCATAGGTCATGTCTTTACATTTCGAAGGCAGAAAAACACTTAGGTTTACAAAACTGTCATGTGCATGCCAATAGGTTGCTCTCATCGAGTTGTTCCTTCTTACACGGCCTTTAGATTACTGGTACTGGTTCAAGTAGTAGTTCTGTGTGTGTGCGACCAGTCACCTTCCTCCCAATCCTCACCTACCCACCGCTTGGTAGTTATCGAGCATCTTTTCCAAAAAGTAGATCTCCGATGACCTATTCGGAATATGTGCTATCTTCCATCCAACACTTTGTTTAGCTGGATGTTCCATTGACTGAACACATCGCAGTCCTATTCTCCTCGCAGCACTGACTTCACAGTTCTTTCGACACTGCATTGCGTGCAAATTCGCAGCATACCAAAACTTATCCCAAAATTATTCTCAAAATCCTTCTTGCTCAAAATTACCCATTTTGGCCATGCCCAACAAGCCCTAACACTTACATGTGGCTCTCCCCCGGGCCACCTGCAGGTGCATCTTCCTCCATCTATTCTGCTACCTACAGAGATAGCTTCATAACAAACTCATTGTATGTATCAATCAGCTTCTCAGCTGCGGCCTTCATATCTTGCTCGACCTGCTTAACTGTATCCAACATCTCAAGTGTGATCTCTTCCCCAATTTGGCCTTCCACTTGTTCTTGATTCTCACGTAGCTCCTTTTATTTTTCCTCTATCTCCTGCGAGATTTTACTGGCGTCCTCCAATAATGGCTACGACTTATCGCCCATTTTAGTTTCTTTCTCTTGTAAAGCTTGCACTTCCTTCTTGAGGGTGTTTATTTCTCTGTACTTTGGAAGCCTATCTCTTGGTTACAGGGCCTTCAATTTTGCATCTAACATATCTAGTGCGGCTTGCTTATCTTTCACTGCATTCTTTACTTGCAGCAATCTAGGGTCTTCTTCAAGAGCAGTGAATGCCTTCTATACTGCTTCTAACAGACTCTGGCATTTAGCCACTTTGGCAGCAATATTCTCTGCTGCGGCCTTGACCTCCTGTGCCCTTAGCTGATGCTGGTCCGGTGAGGTCTGTGGGTTTATCTTCACCTTCAAGGAAGCAATGTCAGCCTCATGGAGAATATCCATGCCTTACATCTCTGACTTAAGAATGGTTACCAGTTCTCCAATATTAACAATAGTATCGACTAGTTCCTGTTGCACTTCAAATTCATCTATGTTGTCTGCGACGGCAGTGATCGTGGATTCCAGTCTTAGCCAACAATCATGCTCATCTTGTAGTTCCATAGCTCTCCGCAGGCTATCTCCCTCCAACTTCCTGTTATCTATTTGCAGTTCATCCTGTCCTTTCAGCGAATCTGTGGTTCTGTCATGCATTTCTTCAAAACCTTGCTACTACAAGTAATGTAGGGTTGGCAATGGCACTGTTGCAAGATCAAGTTCCATGCATTCCACATTCTTTGTATCCAGCATTACTTGATCAGGTAAAGGAAACATTATAGACAATGGTTGCAGATGGACAAACATGGGACCTTGTGGGAACAGTGACTTGCTGCTGTGAAGTCCCTGCCAACTCCCCTTTAGCCTTTGAATCCTACGGTAAGCGTAATATTTGTCTTACTTCATCAATTTTTTGTGAAATCCCTTGTAGTGTAGTCAGGTTCTGGTTCAAACTGTCTTGTATCGCCTTTTCTTTCTTCTCCTTTTCAGTTGAGAGCTCCTCCATCTTCTCAGTGACCTTCGGGGCGATCATTATGTAGTCATCCTCGCGAAGGACTGTGTCCAATTGATCTTTAGTTGGTCTCTATTTCTTACTTGGTTCCTTGTGCACTAAAGGACTCCTAGTGTCCTTCCTCTTTCCTGACTCTTTGTCTTCTACTATTGGACACAGGATAGGGTTATCCTCGCCAGAATCACTTTGGACGTCCACAACCTCAACTCGGAATTCAGCTGGCCACTCTTTCATGATGTTCTCAATATCTTCCTTGTACATGTGGTAGTTTCCTGGGTACCAGTCAGGATTCTTCATCTGTGATTTAGCTAAAATCAAGATGCATTTCATTGCAGCATAAAAGTTGATGATGAATATATATATTTGCTTGTTACTTCTTTTGGTATTCGAGGCGTAAGCATGATGGCCCCGCACAACTAGTCATAATATGTGTAAAATACCAGTGTTGTCTCGTGTTGTCTTTAGGGATTCAAATTTTCCCAAAGGTTCTGATAGCAAGCACCTCTGCTTTCTGAAGTGTTTGTGATCACTCCAACGTACTGCTTCGGCTCCTTCCATCCCATGAAGGCGATCAACACTATCAGCCAGGTGAAATGGAAGTATCCACCATTGATCTGCGTGTCATTTAGTTCCTCTAGGAACTCATTCAGTAGATATTGACACCAATTAAATTCTTCCCCTTCAGCGGCTACAGTGCCAAGTAGTACTGCGCTTGCAGAGACTTCTAACGGTCTGCACTTTCAGAGAATGTTTCCCGCTAACAGCTGCGTGACAAACCTTATTGCTTGGTCCTTTATGTCATCTGTCTGGAAGCTTCGCTTGCCTTTGACGATAGACTTCATTTGCTTCATTAAAGAGGCTACCTCTTTATCTTTGCTTTTCCCCTGAAAAAAATTCTTTGGATCTTCTCCCCTTTTGCTCAACCCAGCTATCCGATGGATCAAGTCAATTGTGAGGTCGATGTTTTGGTCCAGCCATAAGTACCCTTGTTGGATGCATGCCATAAGAGTTCGCACCACCACGTTGAGCTTCGATGATTTATCAAAGTGTGGTAGCCTGAGTAGATTGAGCAGCTTCGACTTGGCTACTCTGGACAATTAGCTTTCCGCGACCAAAGTGAGGTTTCCATTTACATTCTTCTTCCAGCACATGTATTTTTCGGGCTGGAATTGTGGGAACCTAGGCTTGCTGGGCTTCTCCTTCTGCATTGCAAGAAGATCAAAGTCCTCCCATTTGCAATCAGGAATCTTACCCAACAAATTTTTGTCCACCTCGACATGCTTTGATATTGGCGAGAGTGCTATCTCATACTTTGGGCTCTTCAGTAATTTAATGGCCGGTGCGTCAAGTGTACGCAGTGAAATGTAATCTGGAGTCATTGTTAATGGTATTTCTTTATCAGCTATTGGTTTGTTTGGCCCTGTCAAACTCATCTTGGGTGTCTTTGTCCTCGGCCCTACTGGATTTTTTTCTTTGTCTTGCATTGAGGGACCGTGTCTCGGTGATCTTCTTGGACCCTGTTCTGGTTCAGTGACGACTTTCTTGTTTGGGTTTCTCATTAACCCGTCAATCCCTCCGTATTGGAACAACCTCACAGTCTCCTGGACCATGAATTCTTTGTCAACAAAGGACTTCTGTGACATTCACTTGCACACTACTCGGAAAACTAGTGGATAACTTGCGGAACTAACTCAGAGAACAATGTCCGCAAGAATTTCTAAGTGCTCTGGTAACGCCCACGAGTCTAACTACTGCATTATTTATAGGCACGACTGATCCCCCTCCGCACCCCTTAACGGTTAGATAGGTATTAAATGTAGTATCTGTTAGCCAAATCCAGCAGATGCTTCGGTCAATTGCTTCATTAACTCGTTCAGAATGGCTATCTATGCTTTAAATGCCCAAGCGGTCGGTAGGAAAGTACTGTATAATGGCTATATTTCCGACCAGCACTGTAATGGCTATTTTCTGGAGCCTTGCGCAAGCTGCGCGGTATGTCATCTTTGGTCTTGCGCAGTTACTTCGCGGTGTTTTAATTTATTTTCTCTTCAGGGTTTCCTTTTGAATGTCGCAATAGTGCATTGTTTCTCTTTTTTTTTCTTTGATGTGCAGCTTCGACAATGCTGCGCGGTACATAGATCTAACTTAACAACTTCGTGTACAGACTCTTCGCAATTTCTAGTGCCTAATTCCAACTGTACTTGGCACTTAGAAATTTTCCCTTTCTTCTTGATCATACTGGATGCTGCGAAGTAGGACTATCGTGGTAAAGCTTTAGTTTGCTTCCATTTATCAAATTGGGTAATGTATTGCCGGCTAAAGTAGCTAACTAGACTACGCCACCATTAGTAACATGTATAAAAGTATATGGCCCAAGCTAGTGCATTTTAAACTTCCCGGGAAACTTCATAAATTTACTATCATACAGGAGGACTAGATCACCTACCTGGAAAGACTTGCTCTTGATGTGGCGATCGTGTCATGCTTTCTCATGCTCTTTCTGTACTTGTTGGTGGAAGCCCGCGATGAAGCGATTCTCTTCCAGACCAACCAAATGTAACATCCTTTCTTCCAGGGCCGTGTGATCTGCCATTCTTGTAAATGCAGCTATTCTCAAGCTGGGAATAATGTACTCCATTGGCATTATTGCATCCTACCCATAAGCCAATCTTAAAGGTGTATGTCCAGTTAATTTCTTGCATGTTGTTTCGTATGCCCATAATACAGATGGAATGCGTAGGTCCCAGTCATCGCGGTTTAAGTTGCATATCTTGGTTAGCGCATTCTCAAGTACTTTATTGAAGGCTTCAATAGTTCCATTCTCTTGTGGATGATAAGGCGTACTGCGCTGATGATGGATGTAGAACTCTTCGGTCAAATATTGAATAGTTTTGTTCATAAAATGAGTGCCTTGATCACTCATTAAAATTTTTGGGCATCCAAATCGTGTAAGGATGTTCTCAAAGATGAACTCAGCAGCTGTGGCTGTGCTACAATCTTTTACTGGTTTTGCTTATGCCCATCTAGTGAGGTAGTCAATTGCAGTAATAATGTACCTCGCACCAGTTCTTTTTCCCGGTGGGTTAATAGGTCCCACAAAATCAATTTCCCATTTTTTGAATGCCTGCAAGGTCAGCTGAGGGTTCAACGGCATTTCATCTCTTCGTGATGGCTTCCCTATCCTTTGACAGACATCGCAGCTCTAGCAATGTTGGTTCAAATCTTTATGGATTGTTGGCCACCATAGCCCTACGCGCAATACCTTCTGCGCAGTATCTCTTCTTTCATAGTGGCCTCCTGCTGCTGTTGAATGCGCATCGGCCAATATATATGGTTTTTCATGCTCCAATATGCACCTGCGGAGTACTTCATCAGGTACTAATTTGTACAGCTGACCTACGATAATGGTGAAGTCTGTCGCTCACACTACTAGCTGCTTCTTCTGCTGCATAGTGAATTCTACAGGTGCCAACCCTGTAGTTAAAAAGTGGATTATATCTTGATAATACTCATCGGCGACCTATATAGCGATCAACTGCGTGTCGGCAGAGTGTCTTCAAGGTTTGTAGGCTCTTCTCCTGACTCAATCCTAGACAAATGACCATGTCCTAAGTTTAACCTGCCTAGCTTAACCATTATTTCAAAATCATACTCTTGGAAGAGTAATAGCCATCTGCATATCTGCCACCCTAACACTGGTTTATTGACTAGGTATTTCAATGCAGAATGGTCGGTAAACATAGAGAAGTGCACACCAAGAAAATAGTGTCTGAATTTCTATAGTGGATATACCATTGCAAGTCCTTCTCTTTCAGTAGTGGTATAGTTCTTCTCAATAGATGATAGATTTCTGCTCAAAAATGCAATGGGATGATCAATGCCTCCATCTCCTGGTTGAGCAAGAACAACGCCCAATGCCATACATGAAGCATCAACATGGACATGAAATGGCTTCGCCCAGTCTGGAAAAACTAGGATCGACACAGTGACCATCTTTTCTTTCAATGTGTCAAATCCTTTCTCACAGTCCTCGTTCCACATGAACGGTGCGTCTTTCTTTAAAAGCTTCTCCATTGTTGCGGTTATCTGTGCATACCCTTTTATGAATTTCCTGTAGCAACCGGTATTCCCTAGTGTAGTGCGCAATTGCTTAATTGAATTTGGTGTAGGCAAATTTACAATATCTGCGATCTTCGCAGGATCAACCATTAAGCCTTGCTTGCATACCATGTGTCCCAGCAGAATCCCACAAGGAACACAGAAAATACATTTCTTCAAATTTAAAGAAATCTGATGTTGTCTACATTTTTCCACCATCATCCTGAGGTTCGCGGCATGGTTCTTCAATAACTCGAAAATGGTCCAATCATCAAAGTAGACCTCTAAGAATTTATCTATGAATTCTTTAAATGCTGCAATCACGATTCTAGAAAATATGGCTAGTGCGTTCTTTAGACCAAACGACATCACTGTATATTGGAACGACCCCCATTCTATTGCAAATGTGGTTTTATTTCTATCGGCTGGATCAATTCTTATCTGATGGTATCCAGAAAATCCATCAGTAAAAGAGTATGCCTCATTCCCTCCAATGTTATCAAGTACTTCGTCGGTAAAAGGAGTAGGAAATGGGTCATGCATTGAAGCATCATTCAACTTTCTGAGATCGACACAGATCCTTATCTCACCCTTTGTTTTCTTATCTTGGACAACCATTAGGCTTATCCATTCAGATTCATCAACTGGCTCAATGATCCCTACATCGAGCACCTTGTCAAGTTCTGTCTTAACTCATTCTTTGTAGCGCGGATTTAATCTATATGGCCTTTGCTCGATGGGTTTAGCACCAGGCTTAAGAAGAATTTTCATTACTCCTAAGTCTCCCAAAATTCCTTTCATATCTGTGAACTTGGTCGGGAATACTTCCTGATATTCCTGTAATATACCCGCGAGCTCCGTGACTGTATCTTCATCCCAATAGTCACCTATTGCTGTGAACTTTGGTTCTTCATTGGTGTCGATGTTTACTTTCTTTGTTTTAACCGGTCCACTCATATCTGGAATTTCCAATGGAGGTCCTTCTACCTCGCGCGTTCCTTCTGATTCAAGGATGTTTATGTTGTGCGGGTCCTCCTCATTGATGTATTCCTTATCCTCAACATTTCCAGCTAAGTTATAACATTCCAAGGCCTACTCTACCTGTTCTATCCAATCTGGTTGTAGACTCGCAGGTACGTCGTTTGCTCCAAAAATTCTTCTAATGTTGTATTTTCCTGTGTGCAATCTAGTTTAAATATCATTTCCTTGATAAGTTGCAGTGCGTCATTGATACTAGGATGGTCATCTTCAAAGCTAAAGTCTTTCTGGAAACTCACAGTGAGGATAGACCAATCTACAATTCCTATGCGCAGCTCTGCATCTAGATACCATTTCTTTGGAATAGGATCCTCTAGCATATGCACACAAAGGTGCACCCATTTTGTCTGTGGTCTTTTTTTCCAAGCTTCTACACAAGCTGCAATGTGATCCCCTGGATTCGTTTGGCTATTGTATTTGTCAAAAAGTAGTGTAACCTTATCAGCAAACCTGATCTGCATCTTTATTCTGCACTGGTCCCAACTTGTAAGTGTCTTCTTATGCATAGCCCACCATCTGGCAGGTGTCTCGTGTAGTGCCATATCTAATGCTGAGATGCGGTGTTCATCTGCAATTGCTGCGGTGTATTCTTTTATAAACGAACAAACGTTAGTTGAACCATCGTAAGTGGGAATTAGACTTACCTTCTTTCCATTCCAACAGAGTGATTTCGTAATTGTCGTGAATCTCCTGGTAGATACTTCATGCATTCTATGTTGCCAGTTTTCTAAGCCTACTTCAGAGTCTGAGATACAAGAACTATCATAGCGCCAACTGAGCGTTCCATCCGTAGTAGGATGAGTATAATCCGCAACATTTGTTGTCATCTTGTAGATACAGTCGATATCTTGAGCTCTGTACTCCTCTTGAATTTGTTCAACATATCGCTCTCCTTGCGGAGGGTCTAGTGGTGCAACGACCCTTATGCCATTGCCTTAAAATATCATTTTCATTGTCTTCAGATTTATGATGGTGGAGTTTGTCATTTCCCAATCGATACCCAGCAGTGCCGGATAAGGATTGTTATCATCCACAATTTCAATTACTTCGAAGTTTGCATAACTTCGTACTCCGTCAATGTCAACAATTGTATTGGGTAACCTTCCCAACGGTATAACTATGTCTTGATTAGCCATTCTTAACTATATAGGTGACCACTGTAATTTTGGTTTCCCCATTGCTTGCCATGTCTGCTTGGTCAAGACATTTACTTCAGATCCGAGATCAAGGATGATCTCGTCCATCTCGTAGTCTCCGATCTGTGCAGTGAACTGCATTTCCCTCCCGGTTCTTTTGGGACTCCTAATGTTATGGACTGTGCCATGGGTAGTCCTCCTCTCACTGTGTGATTCATACTGATTTATAAGTTTTTCAAATTCCATAAGAGTGTCTTTGTTCTTCAACAACTTGATGCAGCTCCATAGGAACTGCGCAACAAAGAGGCTGTATCTGGTGCAGTGCGCGTTTGATCATATGCCAGTGGCATATCTTCTATCTGTGGTACCTCACTGCGCAATGGGATTCTCGATGAAGTAGGTGGTGGTTGTTTGAACATGTCCGGTGCTTCTTTAAAGACTTCTTTATTTTTCTGTAAGTTCAAAGGAGGTGCTTTCCTAGGAGCTTTTCTAATCCCTACTGCTTCTCCCGCGGTCTTCTTAGCATCAGTTGTTCCCCAAGTTGAGGCTTCTGCGCTTCTGTCTCTTCTTGTATCAGTGCCACTTCGCGTTACTGCATTTACACTTGGATCTGTAGGTCTGATCTCTGCTGCGATCAACTGAATGTTAGGGTTCGGAGGTTCTGTCCTTCTCCGCTTATGCATTTCTACTTCAAGTACGGGTCAGTCTTCAATCACATGATCAAATGATTTACAGTAGTTGCATGTGGTGCATGGATTAGTACATTCTCTAGATACATGACCTGGCTGCCCACAGTTATAGCATATTATCTGGACTTGGCCTCTTCCTTGAGCTGGGCCCGCATTTCTTCCTCTCCCGCAGTATCCACCACCGCGCCCTCTATATCCGCCCTGATGATACTGGGTGTTCTCCTATTTTGACTGATTTTCTTCTTGAACATGGTACATTCCAGCACCTCGCATTGCTTCCATATCTCGCTTTCTTTCATTCATCAGTTCATAAGCGTGACAGTTGGAGTCATCATGTCCAACTGACTTACAAAAATTACAGTATAAGTTTTTAGGTGTTTTTACATATTTTTGTATCAGGTAACAATCCTCAAGCCGGTGTCCTCTACTTCTACAAATTTCACACCATGGTGCCTGGTTCTAATTCATATTTATTGGATTTGGTGCACCACTGTTAAGATAATATTGAAATAAGGAGCAATGTTCTCTGGTGTGGCCCTCCCCTTTGCATCCTATGCACCAAAATTCATGTCTTTGTTCATGTCTCTGTTCCTTTCCATTCTTCATACCTTGCAATTCTAATGTCAAGGTAGCCAATTGGTTCTAGATCTGTAACATCCCAAAACTACTCTCTCCAATTGTTGAAGCTTCCAACTTCATCGCGATCTCCAATGCCTCAGCCTGCGATACAACCTTCTGTTGCATTAGTGGTTGTTTGATATGGGGAAACAATGCAGAAATAAACCATTCTTGGTGCTATTGTGGAGATATAACAAAGCTCACTTGGTCCAACAATGTTTTAAATTTTTGGTCGAATTCCCAGACTGATTCAGTATAATTCTGTTTGATTTCTTTCAACTCTGTTATGCACTGTGATTCTGACTTTGGCTTCTTGAATTTTTCTAGCATTGCGGCTTTGATGTCTACTAGGGTTCTCGGCTGTGCTTGAGAATACTTCATAAACCACTATAATGCTCTATCTCTAAAAGTAGTGATGAGTTGTGCTTGCTTCATAGCGTCATCCTGAACTTGCTTTACACTCCATATGGCTTCGCAAAGAAACCAATGCTGATCAGGGTCTTCTAGACCTATTATCAGCCATCCTCCTTCTAGATTATGTATGGTTTTGAGATGGGTTCCCTGTGACAAAAGTAGTTCCAGGTTGCTGGGTCATACTAGGGATAGTATTATGTGGAATGGTCTGAGTCGTAGTGGTCTGAGCACTCGCTCTTGCGGTGCTACTAGCATTGACGATTTGTGGGACGGGCTGCGCAATGCTCGCAGCAGGTGGGTTCTGGGCTGCTGGATTCTGAGGTATAATACGTTGGATTGTGGCTGATAATTGTGTGTTCTGATTATTAATGTCATGTCCCCAAATTTTGCTATGGTCCATGGGGTAATTTTGGCCTAAGTCACCTAGGAAATAATTATTTATTTAATGAGCAAGTATGGAAACTACGTTATGGAAGATGCCTAAGGTTGTATTTGGGAATTAAATGGACAAGGTGGGCCCCCCATGTAGTTATTAACCCCATGAATAAGTCTAAGTGATTAATTAGAATAAGTCTAAGTGATTAATTAAATGAGAATTTAATTAATGGGGTATTTGTGAGGCAATTATACCATAGTGGTTGATTAATTATTAATTAATTAATTAAACTCTGAATTTTGGAGTAATATTGAGTTTGTAATATTTTTATTAATAATTCTGGCTAATTGGCAAGTGGTGATGAAAAGACTAGGAGGTCTAATTTGAGCAAGTAGGGACAATCTTGCCTAAGTGGCAAAATCTCAGGAAAAGCAAGGAATCAATTGGAGGAGAGAAGGCAAGAAAAGAAATTAGAAACTGGAAAAAGCGGAAAAGAGGAAAGTAAAGAAAGTGGAAAGATGAAGAAAAGCATTCAGAAGGAAATTAGAAACATCCAGAAAATCTCACTAAGGCGCACTTTCCAATTTCATAAGGTAAAGGAAGGAAATGTTTTCAAAGACAAAACTTGCTAATTATCTCAAGATGGCGCCCTCATGGCTTTGGAATCGGATGGGCAAGTGGGTAACCTACTCTCACAGGTTACCAAGCCAAGAAAATTGCTCAGTAGGTTATCTTGGAGTTTATAAAAGAATCCAACCAGCTCCATTACACAACTTTTGGTCATTGTGAGTTTATGAGTGAAGCATTTTAGCTTCTCAAGGTTTGGTGATGTGCCCAAGCTAATCAATGGGTGATGTGCCCCATTCTTCTATTCTACTTCTTTTCTCTAATATTCTCTCAGGATTTGCAGCCATGGAGATCTGATATGCAGGTCCATATAATCCAATACTAAGAAGAACCCAAGCTTACAAGGATTCATCATCATACAACGTACATTCGGAGGAGACAACATTGAAGGGCCAACATGGAGGTTTCGGTTTCAGCACTTCTGATCATTTCTGGGATGTGATACCTATTCCATTGAGTTCGGAGGTCCGTTTCTAGTAGGAAACACTATTTGTCTCATCCAAAAAGGTGTCTGGATGATCGAGATACAACCATTTTCACCAGAGCCAAGATTTCATGTGTTAATGAGCACACGTGTGTAGTTCCAGTTAAGTGAATGTGCCCATTGAAGCTCAGGAAGCCTAGTACAACTCCATACTCTGTTTCAGACCTGTTTAAGACCAAATTACACTTTCATATCAGAGATTTAATCATTCCATCCCTTCTTACAGTTCTTCTATGGCCCTATGAGGGGGTTTTCTAGTCTACAATACATTGTACTGATGAGGAGCTAATTAAAGAGTACAAAATTGGTTCAGTGAGTAATAATTCAACTTGTTTCTGTTAATTATATTATATCAGAGCATATTAATATTTCAGAACAGATCATTTAATTAAATCAAGTCATTTATTAACTCAGATTGGAAGACTAGCTCATTGAGCATTGTTTATTGACTAGTTTTGCAAGAATGACTACCAAATTTGTTCTAAATGTCATATTTACTTTCTGTAAGTTGTAGGAGGTCAATAACACATAATATTAGCTATACCAGTCCCTACTTAAATAATTTTGGAGGATTTAACCCTTCTTTGTAAAGATTGCATTTTGACTAGCTCTGTCATCCCGGCAGGGCCTAAAACTTCCAAACCACTCCTACTCTTCCCAAATCCTTTTGAATGCTGCTCATTGTGTCCATTGAACCTTTTTTGCTATCATAACTTATTTGTGTACCCACCCAATCTAGTAAGCATACGCTGGTGCGCCCAGGAAGCTTTGTGGTAGGCTTCAGCGGTAGCTGATGTCCGAAACATAAATGGCCCCAGTGCTTTGACCTTAGGAATCTCCCTCTGATGTTATTATTTGCTGCTGCACATTTCCCCATACAAAATACAGAACTGAAAGTTCATCCCACCATACTCAGATTTAGTCTTCATCCCCATCACTGACCTCCTGCTTGGTTTAAAAGAATTATTAAGAAATTTAACCAGTGAATTTTATTAAAATTTCTAAAGTTGAGTTAATATCTTGGTTAAATATTCCCAAGGATATTACAATTAAGGTCACATGGAATTTCGGTATCTATGCAGTTTCTAGATCCTCTGGGATTCTTTTCATTAGTAAGCTTATATCTCTTTCCATTTCTCAAAGTATGGTTTTCTTCGTCAGAATCAATGTGTGTATTTTCTACCATGACAGATTCAGAATTTTTACTGCATTCTTAAAAAACCTTTCTCAACTAAAAGCATTTTAATGTATAGACTGAGATTGTTTGGGAACTTACCTCTGAATCCTTTGAAGAAGTATGCTTCAGCTTGGCTGTAGGATTTCAGTGTGTATATAGAAAACTCGGTCACAAATCCCTCAAGTATGCTTTCAAACCAGAAGTTGATTGCTCGCGACAGTGGACTGTCTATTGCTTTGAGCTGTTCAATAAGATCCGGGGTCCACTCTGTAGTTAATCCTCCTTGAGAACAATTATTTCTTTCTGCGAGGCGCGATATCCACTCGTGCAACTCGTTTGGAAACGATGCCCAGAAAATCTCGTGGATATCCCTCCACAACTATCTGCTCAACCACTCTACATTGGATAGACGCGGGTGTTTGTTCTCTTTTTTAGCAAAATATCTTTCAATCTTATCACACCAAGCCCAGATCTCTCTCTTTTCTGGATGCCAATTTTCTGATCCTAATGGGAACTCGTATTCTTCTTCACACATTACTTTTTCAAATACACTATCGCATCACTAGTCTTAGCCAAACAACGGAACCATTTGTTGGTCGTAAATATTGATCTAGAGGTTTTCCAATGTAGACCCAGGTACTTCACGGTACAAGATACCAACAAAACCTCTATTCATTGGCCCTTTCGGCAACAGACTGTGAGCAGTCTGAGGTCTCACCCGAGGCGAAGTTGAGGGGGTGGTTGCGGAATCAAGTTTCCACAACCTAGTGATGCGAGTGTCTATATTGACTGATGCGTAGCGCGGTAAGAACTTCCACGCTGCAAACAATGACTGCGCGAAGTCTTCTACTTCACGTCGATTACAACTGCGCGGTACTAGTGAACTATAGCAATAGTTTAGCGCAAAGGGTAGATATATATACTTCCTGTAGATCTCTCTTTATGGATTCTTAGACTTGGTGATATGACGATAAGCTACCAATATCTTGTCTCATAGCATTTATCATAAATCAGTGCGTCAACCAGATCGTGCATTCGTTTCAAGATTTGATCAACCTAGGAAATATTACTTAACAGTCTTAATCATTCATCAACACTTCGACCGATTCAAACATATGAAATGGAATGAATTATGCAATACTGTGCACCTTGATGTAGCACTTCAACTTTAACAATTACTCTGTGATTATTTAACAGATCCAAACATTGAAATACTTATAGATACTGAGCATTAACATTCACCCACATATGAACTACTTAACATCTCATTCCCATCTCTTCCATGGCGAATACAGATAAAAGCAACAAATATCGAATAACTGTAACATCAAACAATCATATTAAGCAATTGAACAATGGAAAACACACAAAGTATCACATAACATGGGATTTAACATGGTTCACCCCCCCGGATGGAAGGCTATGTCCACAAGAACTGTTGTTTTATTGTCTTTAGGGAAGGGTACAATAGTTCTTTGTCTGCACACTTAGCTGCAGACGCTCTTCTCTCTCAAAATTAGGTCTCTGCGCACTTAGCTGCAGAACCTTTACAATAGATGCAAGCTTACAAACTCTGATAATATTCAATAATAACCAACAAAATTGAAGAGCACCGCTTTCAATACAAAATCATGCCTTATTTATAGATCAAGACCCATAGGTCATGTCTTTACATTTTGAAGGCAGAAAAACCCTTAGGTTTACAAAACTGTCATGTGCGCGCCAATAGGTTGCTCTCGTCGAGTTGTTCCTTCTTTCACGGCCTTTAGACGACTGGTTCAAATAGTAGTTCTCTGTGTGTGTGACTAGTCACCTCCCTCCAGATCCACACCTACCCACCACTTGGTAGTTATCGAGTATCTTTTCCAAAAAGTAGATCTTCGATGACCTAGCCGGAATATGTGATGTCTTCCGTCCAACACTCTGTTTAGCTAAATCTTCCATTGATCGAACACATCGCAGTCTTGTTCTCCTCGCAGCATTGACTTCGCAGTTCTTGCGACACTGCGCTGCGCACAAAATTGCAGCATACCAAAACTTATCCCAAAATTGTTCTCAAAATCCTTCCTGCTCAAAATTCCCCATTTGGGCCAAGCCTAAGAAGGGAGCCACTTCGCCCATGGAGGTTGTTATTCGGAGGTGAAGCAACGAATATAAGTTTCCAAACATTGATGGGTAATGTCAGCCTACCCTCCAGATTTAGGGAGCCCGTCAATGAATTCTAGATACATATCTGTCCAGATCCATGGAAGGATGGGTACGAGTTCGAGCTATCCCAGAAGGGGATGGAAGGTATCATATGCAGCCACCATCTGTTGAATTGTCCTTTTCATTCCTTGCCAAAAGAAGGTATGTTGTTCCTTCTCATATGTTTGGAGGAACCTGGAGTGCCTGACCAATGGAGACGCATGCATTTCAAAGAATACATATTCCTGTTGAACAGATTGCAACCAATTTGGAGCAAGCAGAGAAATAGTTAAAGGAGAAACTAGGGAATCAATTGTACGAGAGCATCTGCCACCAAATTGTCTTGACCCTTCATGTAAGTGATCTCATTGGCACAACTCAGGAGTTGGTGAATCCATTTCAGTTGTGTGGGTGAGGAGACACGTTGTTCCAGGAAATTTTTTAGACTCCGGTGAGCAGTCTTGATGCAGAAAGAGTTCCCGAATAGGTATGGCTACCACGTACGTCTGTACTACATGCAAAATAGCCAGAATTTCCTTCGCAGATGTAGAGGTAGCTAAATTCTTATCGAAAAGGTCTCATGAAGGAAGAAATCCCACAGGTTCAACAAAGGCACCCGCAGATCTATCCAAAATTGGTTGGAGATCCAAGGGAGTAGTGGAGACTATTGATGGGTGCATCTGAATGGAATGGAGCTGAGAGATGACACCATGTGAATTATTCTTAAGGATTTTTTCTAGGTGATGTGAACTGATGATGCAGAGAGACCCTAGTTGTAAGCCTGTAAATTTTGTTTTTTCCCATTGAATGAAAAATGCATCCAAATTTCAGCAAAATCCCATAAGATGGGTCCAAGTGTGCATAACCATTGAACACCCAAAACCACATCACGTCCGCCTAAGGCCAAGGAAAACATGTTAGAGCACAAGTTATAATCTTCCAGAGAGATACGCACATTGTGACACTTCCCCTTGCAAGGTAAGGTTCCCCCATTGGCAACCATGACTTCAAAGTTGGAGCAAGGATGGACAAAACAATCCGCTTGTTTGGCAATCTGAGGGTCAATGAAGTTATGAGTGCTACTAGAATCAATGAGTATTGTAAGAGAAAGCTTCTTGAAGTAACCCCTGACCCGCATTGTTTGGGGGGTGGTGATTCCGGCTAAAGCATGGAGAGATAACTCTGGGTGGTCTTCCTGAGACAGGGGGGCAATAGGCGGCTCCTGAATGGAAACCTGATCATCCATTGTATCTGGAGCTTCTTCACCAATTTCAGATGCACGAAGAGAATCCACATCCAAGAGATAGAGCTTTTGCTAAACACATCTATGTCCCTAATTGAATTTCTCATCACAATTATAACAAAGCGCTTTTTCTCTGCGTTCCTACATCTCTGTTTCAGACAAATGCTTGACAGGAGTTGGTCAAGGAGCTGGCGGGATGGGAGGTCATTGAGAACCCATATTTCGGAAGGGAACAAAAGTGGGTTTGGAGCACTATTGGGCTGCAATGTTGTCTTCTTCCAACTTAGCCAACCCCAGGGCTTCCATCATTTTGTTGGGACAGAACATTTTAACCTCTGAGCGGATTTCATTCTTAAGACCACTGATAAAACAACTCCTATAGAATTCATCAGACAATCCTTCTGTGTGATTGGCTAGTTTATCAAATTCTGTCTGATACTCTCTCACAATGCCAATTTGGAGAAGTTTAGTGAGGGCTCCTGTTAAGTCATCAAAAGCACTAGGACCAAATCGTTGCGAAAGGAGCTGGCAAAAGTCTGACCATTTTGGCTCTTCATGAGCCTTGATGTACCAACGGTACCATTGAAGAGCTTCCTGTTCCAAATGAAAGGAGGCAAGTGGAACTTTGTTGACATCAAAAGTATTATAAAGACTGAAATACTGTTCTGCACGATAGATCTAGCCAGTCGGATCAGTACCATTGAAGCGAGGAAAATCAAGCTTCGGACCACGAAAATTGTTGGAAGAAGAGAACCCATTGTCTAATGAAGACTCAGACTGTTGTTTGGTGTTGATGGCCGAATGCTCAAGATGGAGGTCGAGAAATTTTTCATCCAGATCCTAGAGTTTGGCTTGGATGCCTGCAAGTGCTTCCTCCATGGCTTTTGTTCCTATGCAGGTGACAACTATAAACAGGAGTTTTTTTTTTTTTTGGAATGGGTAGAAAAACACAAACAGAAGCTCATTTAGTAAGAGGAAATTTGGATTTGGGAACAAATCGAATCGGTAATTGGGGTTTGACTAGGTTTTGGACACTTTCGAAGGGACAGGGAAGCAGAAAATGAGGATTTCAGAAGCGGGATGAAAGAATGGGAAAATTTGTCAGAGAGGGACAAAGAAGCAGAAATAGGGAATGAACACGGTGGCAAAAGTTGAAGGCGATTGGGTGAAAAATAAAGAAGTTATGGAAAACCCTAAAAATAGACAAATGTGGGATTTATGGCTTTGGGAAGTGGAATTTGGGATAGGGTCCTCATGAATGAAAGATGTAGAATGGGATTACAGGGGTGTTAGGGAAGTTTAAAGGGAAACAGAGTGAAAACAAGGGAGATATGGAGAAAAAATAGAATTTTATACTTTTTTTCTAGAATGGATCTACCATAGTGCAGAAGGGATCGGAAATAGATGGATCTGCAATGGTGCGGAAGGGATTGAAAATGGATTGATCTGAAGCGGTGCAAAAGGGATCGAAAACAGATAGATCTGAAACAACATGAAAGGGATCGACAACAGATAGATCTGAAACGGCGCAGAAGTAATCGGCAACAATTCTGGACATAAGAAATCTGCGATTTATCAGCTGAAAATAGATATGGACCCCGTATGCTCGGCTTACTAACGGTGCAGGGGATTCACCCGGCCACCAATGCTATATGCCAGCTTGCGTATTGGGGCAGTACCCCTCACTCCATGGATTAGGTAAAACTGATAATCGCTTGGCCACAAACGATAGCGATTGGTTTACCTCACAGGTGGGAACTAGTCAATCAGCTAGGGGTCGTTACCCTTTTCATTGGCAGGCCCTCTCAATGGGCCAACCACTTTGGGGTTCCTGTGGTACTCCTCACAATAAATTTTAGGTATTATTCCCAAGTACTTCCCATGGTTAAGCGGATAGGGATTATTCCCAGATCCGAACTTGCAACAGATGCGAAAAATTTTTTTGGCAGAAATTTCACCCAACGAGCCTAATAAAGTGCTCTAATAGCAGATGTGAGGAACCTGCAACAATTAATTAATTAAAATACATGAGATAGCAGTAATAACAGAACTCAGAATCCCTTTATTGATAATAGGCCACTTCGAGGGGGAAACCTCCTTTGAGTGAGCTCAATACAAATAACTTCACGGTGCCTTCATTGGCCTCAACACACACTTATATACTAAGTCTAGGCACCAATACTATGGGTCAAAACCATGGGCCAATACAAACTATGGGTCAACAAATACTATGGGCGACTTACAAAGCATATGCACCCAACAACAATAACACAAACTATGGATCAACAAATACTATGGGACGTCTTACAAAGCATATGTGTCCAACAAAAATATACTAACAAAGTAAAGACATGGGTTCCTAACATCTGCTCAGAGATCTGAAAATCATTGTAGTTGTCAGGTTTCATTTTGATACATGTGTTGGAAAACCAAAGTGCTTCATTATTCTTTTCCAAGTTCATTGCTTGGGAATTGTTGTAGAATTATTTCATGCTTTGGAAGTTGTCATTTGTAGATCTTTGAAAAAGTTTGAAGAGGCAATCGTTTGATTATATTTTCTTAGTTGTGAAAGACAAGTCAATCATTTCTTTGAAAATTCAAGTGGATTCAAACTTTTATGAAGCATTCCAAAAAATTGAAAGATTCTATGCATTTTTTTATTTCTTTGTGCTTTTTGGCTCATTATTGCAGAAAGTTAGGGTTATTGCATTCTAGGAAGGAATTCTTTCTTTTCATTATTGCGTAGATTCGTTTTAGTTTGAAAAGACAAAGAAAAAGAAAAAAATTGGATTTGGTGTGTTGATTTTGTTTTGTTGAAAAAACAAAGACATTACTTCATTTATCTCTTGGTAGATTTTGAACTATAGGGGTTTTAGTTTTTTTACTATCGAGATAAATAAATTTCTCCTTACCTTAGATAGTTTTCATCAAAATAAAAAGAAAATGTGCATCTTCATGTAGTTAAGACTGCATTATTTTTAAATTCCTCTCTAAACCTCATGCATTCACCTAACCGCTCAGATAAAATTTACCGATAGCATTATGTTAAAACTTTTCAGTGATGTGTTTTGGCATCGTTAAACGTGGTAACTGTCATTATCTGCCTGCACTGCATCCCGGGGGCCTGCAGTTATTCCATGTACCAACCGGTATATTGAACAACCATTAACGTACCCTTGGGTATATAGAAAGGTACTTCACGTCCTCAATAGTATATCAGAAGGATCTTTTCGTACGGTTGTGCATTAGACAACACCACTACGGATTTGAGCTTCCATGTACCTTGTGCATATCGAGAGACCCTTGTAGGATTATTGTAACCAATTGAGTCAACTATTTGGTCGTCTTGGTAGAGCAATACACCGAGAACAACACTCAGAGAGCTATTACGCACATAGTTCTAGGTAGTTGGGTTATACGGTCAGGGGTATGGTCATAATCCTCCCTGGTTAATGCTCTGAAAAATTGAACCGAGTATAATTGTTGGACCCTGTGGTATATTGCGAGTTGCGAAGCCTTGACAATCTTGTGAGGTTCCAAACTTTTGAATCTTGTCCATTACATAAGTTTTCTTATGGCTTTAGCCTGTGTAGATTTTGGATTGTTTTATTTTCATCTTTCGATAGAAAACACTTAGGATAAATTTTTCCTCAATCACTCTGGCTGAGACACCTTTGAGATGATCCCGCCAGATCTTAAATTTTCCACCTTAATATCCCCTTAATCCAGAGGAGAACTTGGGAGCAAACATGGATCAATCCACTGTATTGGTGTCGCATGAAGAATAAAACTCTACCATGGAGTTGAGAACAAATTATTTGCCTCATGTATGTTCACCAGCCATTGATCCACTAAGATCAGTTACTACGAAACCATCTACCTCGTCTAACACAACCTTCCATCAGTCATTGGAAGGAAATCTCGGGGTTACAGATTGGATTTTCAACTGACTCCAGGATGACCCTGTCTTTGGTCCTACTGCATCCTTTTGAGACACCTCTCGAGGTCATCATTTTTCCGATTTTGGATCACTTCCGATGGAGGAAACTACACCTCGAATATGGATTCCCAACGATGGGTTTCTTGCACCACTATATGAGCATATTGCCAGTTTGCACGACGCTAGCGATGAAATTAGACGCCAAAGTTTCCCTCACAGAGGAGGTCCAGAAGCATCCGTTCCACGATATTACACTTTACGCTCTTTATCTTTCTCTTCACTGGAAGCATCTATACCTAACGTGACCACTTACGAACTAGGTCAACCCTTGTTTCGTACGAGTACACCTCACAATCAAGAAATCGGTTCTACACCCCATTAGAATCCAATGACTGAGGGAAAACCTTCAACCACTACTAACCCTACTATTGAACGCTTCCTCCACCTCCTCCACCCCAAAATTCAAGGGGAGGATATAATTTACCTGTTAATTATCTTGCGAGTGGTGATCCGCCCGTAGTTAGTAGTTATCAATCAAATGTGATTCAACCACTAATCAATCGTCAACACATAGTTACTGGGCACACCCTTCTATGTGGACAATTATTGACTGGGGGCAAACCCCCCATTAGTGGCCACAACGTAAGTGGAGGACATCCAACTTATAATATAGTTGGCACCTCTTTAACAACCATGGGACAAACCTCGGGAACACACCATGTTGGGGGACTTTCCATTCCAACGCAACCACCATGGAGTTATATGTATCCAGGTAATATTAGCCCTGTGCCAGGACAAAACTATCGAGCAAACCTTTCCCCCAGAGTACCTTATCCTAGAAAAATGAACACTCCATGGGGGCATCATAATGTTCCACCGATTGGAATTCCAACCAGTGGACCTCACCCACTCCCCCCACCATATGTCCCACCACCTCCACCACCATATGGAACACCACCACCTCCCTCTGGCAGAGGAGTACCCCCACCTTATTCCGGAGGGTGTGGCCCTCCACCTTTTGGTGGAGGCCCACCCCATTCAAGTGGAGGAGGACCCCCACCTTCCGGCGGAGGCCCACCCCATTCCGGAGGAGGAGGACCCCCACCTTTTGGCGGAGGGTCCCCCCATTCTAGAGGAGAAGGAACCCCACCCTTTGGTGGAGGCCCACCCCATTTCGCAGGTGGATGACCCCCACGTTCGGGTGGAGGACCACCCTATTATGGAGGTGGGACCCCATCAGGTCCACCCCCTAATGCAAGCGGCCCACCCCCCTATGACCTATTTCCTATAGGAGGACCTTATGATCAATCCATTCATGGTCCTACTGGTAGGTCGATTCCTTATCAGTACTACCAGTATCCGCAGCCAGACCAATAGTTTCCATTTCTGGATACATTAGATATGCTAGACCTGTCTCATTTGACCAGCGATCCCATTCATCACGGTTACAATTGGCCAGCCATTCCAGTGAAGCTACCATTCAATATACCGAAGTTCGATGACAAACCCGGTGAAGATCCAAAGGACCACGTGATGAAATACGATTTATGGTGTTCATCCAATTCCTTAATGGATGATTCCATCTGTCTGAGGTTATTTTAGAGGACCCTCATCGGCACAGCCACCAAGTGGTACATCAAATTACCACCTCACTCGTTTTCCGACTTTCATTGTTTAGCTATGTCATTTGTTACTCATTTCCAGTTACCAATTCGCTAACAAACTGGTACGGATCTGCTAAATTCTCTCTGCCAAACCACCACAACTCATATCTCTAACCTTATTCATGAGTGGCGGAGGAGATGCCGTCTTATTAGAGCTCCCATTCCAGATCAATTGTTAGCCGATTGGTTTACGAAGTCACTTTTTCCCATCGTATTTAAAGACGTAGCTATGGGTGGGGTCGTCATCGAAGAACAAGCTGTAGCCCGTGCCTAGTACTTAGAGCTCGTCTATGCTCAATCTGGCACATTATATGATATTGTCCTTGATGCTCCCCGCCCTACCTATGACCCAACAAAACTTCCCACAAGACCTCATGCCGATGGTGTTGGATGTGCTAGCTCGTTCTTAGACTGACCCGGGTTCTACGTAGTTTAGAGACCCAACAAAACCCCCTTTTCACAGGCCCTTTCGCCAATAGCCTACAAACAGACTGAGGTCTCACCCAAGGTGAAGTTATGGGGTGGCTTTAGAAGCAAGTTTCTGTAACCCGGTGATGCGCAACTATGGAATTGGTCCACTAAGCGAAGTAACTCCTACTTCACATCCACTTCTAATACTGCAGCGCACTTCGGAACTCTGCACTAGTGATAGTTACCCACACTGCACTACAACAACACGACTTTGGGACTGCGCTTTGGGGCAGTTGCACACACTACAGGCTACGTTGAATTGGTGTTATCTACGCAAATACGCATTCATCATATTCAGATTTACTTGCATATTTAGTCATATGTGTCCAACACTAACATATTATTCCCATCAACATACATATTAAAATACATATAAAAGCATAAACATACATAAACATGAAACAATCTCACAAATGCAAGCACACAACACAAGTATTTACATGGTTCACCCCCCTGGATGGGATCTATGTCCACGGGAACTGTTGTTTATATTAATGGGAAGGGTCAACAGTTCCAATTTGTGCACATAGTTGCAGACTCTTCTCTACAATGGGACTCTGCGCACACAGCTGTAGAGCCTCTTTATCTCTTGTCATGGCCTAGATCTAACTTACAAAATATCAATGATAACAATGACCAACTAAGACCAACCCAAATCCAACAAGATTCAACAAGACCAACCCAAATCTAACCCTTCCCTATACAAAATTGCCCCTTTTATAGATTGTGCATGAAGGTCACATCTTTACAATAGTTATGGGCCAAAACCCCATAGTACCTTTAAACCCCTAAAATGGCACGGTTACCCAAGTTGAGCGTAGTTATAACATACAATCTGATCTAACTGTGTGGCATAGTAACTAACTGTGCTTATACCACCATCCATGGGTGCATATACTCCTCTGCTTGTTGGTCCATAAAATGTGTACACATATTCCTCCTCCATGACTAAACCTCTCTCCCATAGAAGTAGATCATGATACCCTTGATGCAAAACAAGTACTTGGTCAACATTCTCCATGTCAATTCTCTCCTCAAGCACCTACAAATTTGAATGATAACTTTGTGGAACCATTTCAAAAGGTACCTCCTTCAATTTATAAGAGCCACCAACCTTCCCCATCATCAAGGCTACCATAATATTTTCTTTTTTTACCTTTGGTTGTCCTTCCAATTGATGGGGCTCATGGAGAAAATTATCCATTAAATTTTTTGATTGGTTTCCATTGTTACCCTTCACAAAATAAAATTCTAATGGCTGATATAAAAATCTAAAATGCGTGTGGCATGAATTCACAACACAGAATTCATCTTTAACATTCAAATCAACATTATAATGTTTTGCAATAGATGATTATCCCCATGTGAAATGGTTTTTATCTCATGACAATGAAAATAATTATGATTGCTGCAAAAATTAGAATTGTGATCATACCTTGGTGTTATGTTTTCATCTTTCATGCAGTTGACATCAACTTCATAGTGAAGCTCTAATGGGGAATGGAAGGCTGATTTTTGTTCTTTTTAAACCTCATTGATTTTACGCTTAGTTTCTTTTTCTTTATGTTCATCTCCCTCACATCTTTATTCCATTTTTAAGCCATTAGGAAGTGACTTGTGCTCCTCCAATTTGAGTTCATTCTGAATATTCAAGGTTGCAATATGTGCTTCCCTTTGATCCAAACTTCCATATGGATGAAAAGGTTTTTTGAACATTGTTTCATTTACTTTAGGAATACCATATGATGGTTTATTTTTACTATCCTCATGTACATTTAAAGGATGAAAAATGACAGTGGATTCAACACAATTTGAACTAGATTCATCATAGGAACTTTTGGGTGCTCTATTTGTAAACATACTAAACATCCCTGCCATAATTTTTGATGCAGAGCATTCTGAAAGTAAAGCTTCACACTCTTACAAATTATGCTCTTTCTATCGATATGTATTGTTTGGATTCTCATGGACATCCCTTATCTTCTCCTATTCAAACTTCTTCTCTTGTATGGTCGAGGCATGAAGGGAATTAGGTAACAATCTTCTATCTACAAGTCTAGCCATTGAAGAATTTTCACCTTCAACACTATATATGCTATCACATATAAATAATACTCCAACTCATGTCAAACATGCAATCCTACATCTATCTTTACAAATCCTCCATTTTAGTCCACTGAAGAAATGAAACCATCTTCATAGAATGGTTCTTCCCATGTTAATCTCTCCTCAAGCTCCCAAGCATTTGGTTCCAACCTCATGTCTGCAACCCTTCTTCAAGTGAGGGTTATGTTCTGCAATTTTATTCAAATTTATCCTTTAGTTCCCACAATTGTCCAAGACCACGCTCTAATACCACTATAGTATACCCAATTATAAATTATGAATATTATCTCCAAGGTTCCAACTTTAATTATGTTGATTTTCAACGTTTTCCCAAACAATGGCTTATGAAGGCTTATGAGATGTTCTCGTTCAACAATAGTGGAGTGTATTTCTATTTATAATGTCCAATAAAGGTGTTCATCTCATTAATGTGTTTATATTCCACTTATATTTTTCCCAAATCAAATCTGATATAAAATTGGAGGATGGTAAAGAAACTAGGAACACTAGCTCAATTTTGGCCACACAGAACATGGGGTTTCCAACTCTTCCCAAACACTACCAAAACGACTTGAATTTTACAAATAAAAGTTTAATGGACTCAAATAGATTGAAATAAATATATTTTACCCATTGATACACTCCATATAACTTCCAAAGATGTATGAAAGACACCCTCTCAATACTAGTGAGAAACTAGCTCGATTTCCCCCACATAGGAATACTAGTTTTTCTACTTGACCCGAACACCTCCTAATCGACTCTAATCCTTAAAAAAATATTCAATAAGACTCAATTCATCCAAATAGATATAAATGACTTAGTAACATACCTCATGGGATATCTATTAAATTTTTAAAATCAGTACTGTAAATTGCATAGCCATATGAGAAACATTTATACATGGAATCACATGTTACGCAAATTTGAACACCATATGAAGAAAACAGCTAGCTATTTATTATTTATTGTATGGGAATATTAATTACACTTATTACAATAGTACATGGATTCATACACAACTCGAAACTCATGAAATACTTATCTATAATTGTACAAGTTCGAACCTCTACTCGAAGAGACACAAAATGGAGTAGATTTGATCACATGGGCATATATTGGTCATCTAGACACCTTTTTCGATGAAAAAAAATGTGTTTCCCACTGGAAATGATGCTCTTTATGCAATGAAATAGGTATCACATTCCATAAAATACTAGAACTATTCGAACCAGAAGATTGATGTTGCCCCTCCTTCTCCGATCCAAGCTCTAAATCAACAAGAAACACCTCCAAATGATAGTTCAACCTCCCAAATTGTGTCATTTGTCACATAGAATTCATATACAACCCAATAATGAAATCTGCAAGTTAAAATGGATCCAATGGTGTGCCCTCCAACACTAGGAAACAATAGAAACAACTCTATATGAGAGCAAGTGCGCCCTCCACACTTACAACACTAGAAAACCAACACAATGAAAACTCTCAAATGATGATAAATATTCAGATTTGAAAATAAAATCACTAGAAACTCAAATCCATATATTTCAATGGATATATTTGAACAATATGTCTCTCAACTCGTGCAATGATGACCAAATGAAGACATTCGGGTGACATCATCCTCTCTACTAGCTGGGGTGGAAGCTTTCGCCACCAAAAATAGTCACAAATGCAAGGGGAAATCTCCCAATATTGAAAGCCTCAAGATCTCTCCAATTCAGAAATCAAAATGTACAAAATCCCTCTCACTCATGTATTCACCCCTTTTTATAAATCTTCATGGAGCATTTCGCCCTCATTCTAGAATTCTCTCACAAATATTTAATAAAATATTAATAAATGTTATTTTTATGAGATAATAAAACCTTGGGACTCATTTACTTCCTCTATAATTTTATTTGGCCAAATAATAACTTCATATACCTTGGAAAGTTGAATTAGAGATGCTTAGCTTGATTTTGGGGAAGCAACACTAGCATGTGGGCCCACCTCCCCCCTCTATCTAAATTTAGGACATGCAACATGTCATGGGATGTCATAAGTTGTCGTATGTTGTCACAGGACCTTATTCTTGTTATAAGTTGTCATAGATTTTCTATTTTTAGCCCAGGGAGTTACAACCCATGAGATTCCTCCATGATAGGATTCCTTGCACCTTGGATAGGAGTTACACCACATATTTGGACTCATTCCAACACTAATGTTCCTTCCTTTCCTAGTTATGTCCAATGTCACTTTAGAATTCAAATTTGAGGGAGTTACAACTCATGTGGGGCCCAACACAACCTCCTTATCCAATTTTTCCTAATGTTGCATCATTTCACAACTTGGACGTCAAATATATAAATATTTGACCCACGTCACTACCTTGATGATTTTTCATGACTTTACCAAGTGACTTAGGCCAATGAATCCCCCTAGTCAAATGAAGTGGTCCATATCAAAAATTAGGGGACATGACACCAAGTCATGCCCTAAGACTAGCTTTACCTTACTCTCTCTAGCTCTCAAGTTTTTCGCACTGCATTTTTCCTTATGAGGGTTTGCAGACTGAAAAATGTGTTAGAAAAATAGGATTGCAGAGCAATAACAATAAACAAAAATGCAAATATAATCACACACACATTACAAGAGAGACAAAGATATATCTTAGTTCACCCCAACTTGGGCTACGTCCACACTGAAGTTGCCAGTCCTTATTATTATTCCGTCCAGCAAAGTGAAGGGATACAACCTGCAGCACAACCGCTGCACTTCCTCTTCACTGTCTCACAGTCTCTCTCTTGATATTAGAGATCTTTACAATGCATAAAACCTAATACATCATTTTTCCTTAACCGTGTTACAATGTATTTCTTTTATAAGGGAAATACAATGGGAAAATACCACGTGTTACCCAAAACCATGGGCCCGAATCATAACCAAACCTGGGGTACGGAAACGGCTGAATCATCATCTATGAGACTGGAAGATCTGGCTCCACAACCAACGAAATGTTAGATACCAGAGGAACGAGAGAAGAATTCGTTGGTGGAAAGGAGATGATAGGAGAAGGTAAAGAGTTATCATGCATAGAGCACGAGGAGAGAGAATCTACCTTCGGATGGTGTCCATTTATTAAGGAATCCAGAGCAGAATTTGATGGCCATAAAGAGATGATAGGGGAAGGTAAAGAGATTACACAAGGAGAGACCAAGAATAATGAAACCACCTTTGCAGGATGTCGATCTTTCAAGGTAACCAGATCGAGAGTGAATGCTTCTAATTTCTAAGTTAGCATTAAAATCCTTGATGCATCCTCATCTTTCAAATTTTCTTCGCGTGTGTGGAAGACCACTTAAGATAATAACCAAACATCCTCCTCAAAATACCCATAATCACAAACATCCTCCTCATAAACCATAACTATAAACCTTAAATATCACACCCACTAACCATAGAAAGGACCTATAAACCCTATAAGAGAATACCCTAGAGAATTAAGACTGCAACCATCATACGGTCTTCGACCATCATCCTTCAAGCCTCATATATGTGTGTGTGTGTGTGTGTGTGTGTGTGTAGATATATATTAAACGGTATGTCTCTCCATTCAGCCTTAGTATTCAATAATAATATGCAATTTTCAAAATTTCATGACTTATATATGATCATCACATCATATATGAATTAAAGATCGAACAAGTAAAATGAGTTTTATACATAAATCTATTCCATGCATATCCATCTAGAAAAAATGGGTAATCCATATATCTCAAATTCTCTCAACTAATAAGACGTTTAGTAAAAATAATAGGTGTTGTCTAAATATTCTATGTTTTCATTTTTTTTTTGTTTGGAAACGAGCTGCAAATCTTTAAAAAATCTTAGAATCAAATATATTAGCTATGGAAATTGCATAAATTGGGTGCCCTATGGGTATCTAGTGTGCTAAATCTATTTATAAATTAAAAAAAAACAATTTAAACATTTTCAAGATTGGATTTTACCAAAAGAAAATTTACCCTACCCTAAAGTCCAAAACTTATAATAAATAAAATAGACTACTCCATAATAATAAGTTTAGTGAGAGAGAGACATTATAGGCATAGTCAACTATAATAAACCTTTTTGAGCCCATTCAACCATAGCCAACAATAGTAAGCAATGGTAACCTACAATCAACTACATTAAACCCTCAGAAGATTCACCTACAATCAACTACATACCCTCGGAAGCCTCTACTACTACGGTCTTGGAAAAGCTCCAACCAACTAAGCTACCCTTCTTCGGATACTAAGTCATAGATATAAATGAATATAATTTTTATGTCATTGATTAAATATTTTAATTTTACTAATTAAATTATTATTATAACAATAACATCCAAACACATCATCATCATTATTATTACTATCATTTTATTATTACATAATATAAATGATCCCAAGGGATCCAATTTCTTGAGGTGTAATTGCTTGATATATGGGTTTTTAAGATTGATCTATGTTTTTTGTTTTTATTTTATTTTATAACCCAACATGGATTTAACATCTCTATCATACTAGGCTCTAGAGCACCTAGCTACGCTTGGTGCAAAAATATGCAACCATTCTTTACACTATGTAACTATATATTCTAATAAAATATAAATTAATAATAATTGTTGCTTTTGAATGCAACTTGGTTATTTTGTTGAAGATTGCGGTCAATAAGTAGTTGGGTCAAAGTTAAATGTAATGCTCCTAAAATAATGGGATAAAAATGTGAAAATGGAATTTGAATATTCGGAATTAGCGGAGCATTTATTGTCCAACTCCATTGTCATGGTATAAATATAGGGTTTTGGATAGTAATTGGGCATGTCTTAGCTTGAGTTGTGATTTGTAAATTGCTCTTTGAGCTCCAAAGACTAGAGGGTGAGTTCCATAGCTTCCTTTTCCGGCCATGACAAGGGAGGCTTATGTACTCAACCTTTTTGGTTCTTTTTGGTTAATAATAATGTAGAGATTTTATGTCTATTATTGTTATCTTGTTGTTGGTTTATGGTTATTGAATGTTTTATGTAGTTGTGGAAATGTTCCTTTATGCATTTTATGGTTAAAGATTCATCTTAACTCATGCTAGGATGGGATAAATATATGGTTTTGGGTAGTTATTGGGCATGTCTTAGCTTGAGTTGTGATTTATAAACTTTTCTAGATAGTTGATGGTGAACTCCTTCCATGGGCAAGGGAGGTTTATGTACTCAGTTTTTCTGTTAATAATAATGTGGAGATTTTATGTCTATTATTGTTATCTTCTTGTTGGTTTATGGTTGTTGAATGTTTATGTAGTTGTGGAAATGTTTCTTTTGCATTTTATGGTTAAAGATCTATCTTAATTCCCAAATCTATCATGTAAAAAGAGATTAAATCCTTTGAGGTGCAAACTATTTTTAGAATAAAAAAACTTAAAAAAAGATTTGCATCATCCATCCGAAGTTAAAGCCCCTTTCCAGGTCGAATGCTCACCGAGGCTGAAAGGGTTTAGTCAGAATATTCGTGAGAATAACAGAAGGAAAATCTATGTACTTTAAATCATTGGGAATTAACTGCAGGGATCTCCCTACGGACCACCTCTGTGTTATAAAAAACTTTAAAAAAAAGTTAGATTGATTTGCTGGTGGGCAGTTATGATATTGGGAAAAAAGTTAAGGATATATCTTCGACTCCAAGATAGATTGCACGAATTGGTTGCGAGGTCAAAATTTTCATCATTTGATTGACTGCACAGGAAGCTAAAATAATACCAAACTCCGCGATAGTCATAGATATTATAGAGAAAGTGCGATGACAGTGAGCGAGGGCGTCCTTCTTCGGGCAAAATTCTCTGTTCTAGCAATTAAGCTCACTGCAAGAAGTATATTCTTCAACTTCATATGGTACTTTGTATTTTTAGCATTAGAAGTAGTAATGCATAGACAATGAAAGATGAATCTCAATATCATATTTTCAACTGTCCACAGTAGTTATGAAAAACAGCCAAAATATCAACAATACCAGACTGTTGCAGTTCCTCCCGAGTTCGGAGTATCATACAAGTATGCAGCACGGGGACTGCTAGTTATTAAAATCTTTTAGTATGGGTTTTAGAGATATAGTAAAAATTTGTATGTTGCATCAACCATCGTTGTAGAGATATAGTAGAAATAAAAGTCTTTGTATCAGTCTAAATGTAGAAATAGTCGTCTATTATTGTCAGTCTAAATGTTGAATATTGTTCATGTCAAATATGGATTTTACGGAATTGGTTGATCATTTATGTTATTGAAATTATCAATAAATTCAGTAAAATCCATATTCGACAGAAGCAATATTCAACATTTAGACTGACACTAGTAAACCAATTCACAATATTTATTTAAGAACAGAGCATGAACTGCATCTGCATATATATATATGGTTGATAACTTGATACAAGACGCTTATTTCTACTATATCTCTAAAACTATGGTTGATGCAACATACCTGTTTTTACTATATCTCTAAAACTCATACTAAAATCTTTTAATAACTAGCAGTCCCCAGCACCGTGCCATACTTGTTGTATGATACTCCGAACTCGTTAAAAGTTCGGGAGGGCCAGCCATGAACTGCAACAGTCTGATATTGTTGAAATATTAAGCGCTCTCTTAAGTGCCCAAGGAAACAGCTTGTAACAATTGCTGCCTGGACATCTGCACCGGCGTCGCCGAGGAAGCAGCTTGCAACGACGACGGGCGCAATGTAGAAACCTCACAAATTCAGGATGTACTGTTACCCTCCGCTTGAATTTGTGAAGTTTCTTCGCTGCGTCCGTAGCAGTTGCAGAATTTGAGGTTTCTATCTTTAAAACCCATACTAGCAGTCCCCACCACCGTGCTGCATACTTGTATGATACCCCGAACTCGTTAAAAGTTCAGGAGGGCCAGCCAATAACTAAAAGCTGCTTCCTTCTACAATATCAACAATAACACGATAGGTAATATTTCTCTGATATCCGCCTTTGTTGAGATAATATTTCTCCGATATCAGCATTTGTTGAGAGGGTTTAATATCTCTTCAATATCAACAATAACACAATTGGTGTGTTTTCACACGATTCTGCTTCTCGTCAGATTTGTCCATCTTTATTTCCTTTTTCTTGATTTGTTAATTAAGTCCCTCCATTCCATTTGAAACGCTTTATGTATTTTGCAGCAACTTCTGTATATGGCATGGGATAATTGGCACTACGGTGGAATCGTAGTTTCACCCCATTTACTGCTAAACTAAACTATGTTATGGAACTGTATTCTTAAGGGTTTTGGCCCATTTTAAGAAGACTCAGATCGTATATACCTTAATCAAACTTTAATATTAAGGATGTTTTTCATAACTATTTGAATATAATACGATACTAAGATTATTTTTTCATTGTGTCTATGCTTTACTATTTTTAATGCAAAAAAATACAAATACCGATGAGGTTATAAAATATAATTCTCCGGTCAGGTATGTTGTCATTATCTTCTATCTTGGTATATGGGTTTTTTTCCTGCCCATAGGAAATGGATTTTGTACAATTTGAGTATAAGGAAAAAATATGTTTAGTGTATAATTTGAGTATGAAGAAGAATTTGAAAGACATAGAAAGACTTTTAAGAAGTAAAGACACCTAAGTTCACTTAACTAGTTGTTTGATCAACATATTTGTTATGTTTGATAAATTTTTATTGTTATTTAAAGAATTTCTATTTGTAATAAGTGTTATCTATTAAATGAATGCTAGTATTACCTTAGTAGGTAATGCTAGTGTTATCTACGTGACCACTGGTGTTGATGTTATTGTGAGAAGAGAATTCTAGTCTTATCCTTCTCTCTTAGAGTGGGCCAAGGGAGTAAATAAGTAGAGCTGTTACGTTACTTGGTTTTGCAACTTCACATCTTTGTGGTTGAAAATTTTATTTTCTTGTAGTGTTGGAGGCCCCACAAAATTTGAAATGGGCACTGCCATAAACATCATAAATATGAAAAAATGGATTTTCCTATAGGATGATTATTAAATCAGACTCACTATATCTCCCTGTAGACATAATATGGTTAGGACCATGCATAAAGTTGTGCTTTGTCCTTATGTTGTTGTTTCTCTACAACTTTTCATGACGACGTGTTTATCTGCATATTATGTAAAGCTCTGTTAAGCACAAAAAATTAATTAAAATCTCTGAGTCTCCCATCATTTGTGAAGTGGCCAAAGTTTGGTCAACCATGACTCATGAAGAAAATGAAGAAATGTGGAAATAGCTATCTGATTTGGAGGCCAAGTTTAAGGATTTGAATGGTAGGTTGGTGACACATGTTCAATTGGTAAACACAACAAATTATATAGAAAGTGAGTTGAAAAAGATGATCAATAAAGTCGATGTTGAAAAGATGGCTATGGAAATGGCCAATAAAAAGGAGCTCGAAAAGATGGAGAGTAAGGAGGATCTCAAAGTTATCAAGGGGGTATTTTTGATTGAGATGAGACATCTCTTCCATGATAGTTTGGCTTCTCATAAAGAGGAGAAGGAGAACAATAGGGAGTAATCCCAATCATAGATTGAGAAAACTTGAAAATAGCTGGTGGACAAGAGGCTTGAGTACTTGACATTTGATCATTCATCACATCATCATGGTTTCAAATTAGCACCAAGTAACAAGTCCATTCCCAAAATTTATAGAAGAATTTTTTATGGAAACGATTTGAATAACATGGACATTCCAGATAGAATAATTCTTTAATATACACCAAGTGCCAGCTTTACAAAAGGTAACTATTGCATCCTTTCATTTAGAAGAGATTAATTATATGGTACCAAGGGATAATTTTTAATTGTAAAATGGACTTTATTGTATCTTGGTGACATATTGGTCTATAATTATGGATGAATTTATAGAATATTATGGGGATATTAAGAGAAACACCTTATTTATCCAATTGATAAATCTTAAGCAAAAAGGTCTAGTGACATAGCACATTAGGAAATTTTAGAAATTGAGTCTTAGAGTGAAGAAAATTCCATAGGATAATTTGTTGGATCTCTCTATGAGCACTTAAGGGAGAACATTCAACATGAGGTACATCACATTGAAAATAAGCCAATGGAAATGCTTTTAGTTTGGAAAGGAAAGTTTAAAGTAAAAATGTGGATACTAGAAGAGCTGCGACTAACACCTTCAAAGAATGAGATGTTTAAATTGCGTCAACAAGTACAATAAGAGGAATAAGTGCACAATGAGAAGAAACTATTATACATATATTGTGAAGAGGAAGAAGATCCAAAGCCAGAAGAGTTTCAAGAGGTAGACCTAGAAGATACTACTCTAACCATATCTTGCCATGAATTCGCTCATATTATCACTCCTCAAACCCTTAGGATAGAGAGATATATCAAAAATAAAATAAAAAGGTAATAGTGTTGATTGATTTAGGTGCGAGCCATAACTTCATTTATTTCAAACTAGCCAAACTTCTCAATTTTCGTGTATATCTAGTAGTAGAATTTCATGTAACGATTACAAGTGCACATACCCTAAATTGTTCATGAAAATGCCATAGTATTGAACTTTCTATGGGGGAGTATATATTGGATAGTATAATGCTTGCATAAAGTGTGAAATTCCATGTTACAAAAGAAATATAACTTTAGGCATTAACATTATCCTAGGTCTTACATGCCATTTTTTGCTAAAGCAATGCACAATTTAGTCATGATAGACAATATGTTTATTTAAAAATAGGGAAAAATGGATCATCCCGCGGTTCAGTTTGTCTTGTGGTTCTGAGGAGGATGTCTTTGATGAGCTACATGTTATGTTTTGATGACGTCTTTCAACAATATCAACCAAAATGTTAAATTTGTGCAAAATTTAAGCATTAACAGATGCCCCTTGATGTATGAGGTTTGGAAGTACTGTATGGATGAAATGCATCATTGTTTCTTTATCTCATGGTCTATGTTGTAAGTTATCAAGCATTGTGGGTAAAGGACCTACCTATGGGGGAGGTTTTTGGTGATGACCATCAAATCCAGTAACTGAAATATTGATAAAGAATGAATGTGGTTGTGGGGTCAAGATCTTTTCAAACCAGATTACAGTAAGAGGAGGAAGTGGGGTCAACTCTCAAAAATATTGATAGAGGGATGAAGGTGGATTTGATCCAGGTATGAGTAAATGGGTCTTTATCTGTTGATGACATTGAGGGTGTCGAAAAAGAAGAAATAGTAATGATTGCAAACAACCCAGGGTGTGGGGGAAGTGAATAATGATGAAGATGGTGTTTTGGAACTTCTTTATCTTAGATGAGTTAATGTCATTAATCATAAATGTGAACACTTCTACCATCAGATCATATGACTCCCCTTGATGCAATATACTTGTTTGCATCAAGGATAGGTAAGACCATTGAGTTTGGAAGCATTGATAACTCTCCCTACTCAGTTCAAGGTGATCCCTTATTTTGATGAGAAGGGACCCCAAGGTACAATCATAACTAATTAAGCTATCAGAATGAGGTGATCTAGCATTGATGAGAGCTGAAGCAAGTGATAAGGGAGAGGATCATATCAAAAAAACAAAAATAATTTTCTAACCAATTGGTCCTTGGATAAAATGAACACAAGACTACATGATAAGAATGGGGCTCATAACTTCCCTTGGACAATGTAAACTAGGTGAGTGGATTATGGAAACATTCTCCAAGTGATGATGCAGGGTGTAACAAGGGGGAATAAACTACATATGTACTTGTGGTGTTATCATGGAGGTGATACTTATGGTGTAAAGTACTTGGATGAAAGTGTTGAAGGGGCTACGATTATGTGGACTCAAGTACATTGATCAAGGGTGAACAAGAGGTGCTACTGAAAAAAAAATATGTGATGGGGTTCCCATGGTATTAAGTGGGTTGGGGAAACTATTTATACAAAAAGAATAATGAGAATGGGGTTCCCACTATTTTGGGTGAATTGGGAACCATTTTATACAAAAAAAATGACGTAGTTTTTTCATATAGATGAGAAGGCATTTTCCCAATGAATAGATTCCACGTGGAATGTTGTGCGAGAATGATTGACTGATATTGGTGTCTTTAGAAGGTGGAGCCCCTTTTTGGTATTCTTGAGGGGTGGATGATACAAAGAGGAACTCAGATGGTATATCGGTCATGAATAGGATGAGAGGTTGTCTATGAGTTATAATCATAACATGTTCCACAAAATCTAAGGGGCGTGATTGACATGACACAAGGTGATGACATGTGGGTTGAATTTGGAAAACTTAGTGAGTTATCATATTCTGTGGACTTGGTGGTTCGACATCATGAGTTCCAAAGTATGAAATGGTTTTTAGTGGTGCACACACCCATGGGGGATTATGTTATCTCCTTATAATTCTTTTGATAATGTTTCATTATTGGGGAATGGATCCTTATGGATATCAGTGGGATTGCTATACAGGTGCAATGTAAATAACAAGAAAACATTGCCTATATGCAAGGTCGAGATGATATTCCTATTAGGGGGACCTCGTCCTGTTTTGGCTAATGGGAGAACTGATTTTTGATAATAATATTACACACATGATGAAAATACCCAAGAACAATAATGATCATGCCAATAATTTTGATGATATATAAAGAATTTTTACAAAAAACATAGCGTACCTAGAGAAATGGCTTAAAATATAAGTTCTGTATGATGTTTTTGGAGAAGAAAAATAAACAATGCCATGTTGAAGAGCTCGTGATGCTTATAGTGGCGGTGCTAATGATTTTTTAAACAAAGCTATGATTTTCAAAAATAAGGCATTTGAAAATTCTGTGCTAATTCACTATAAATACGGGTGGGGCCCACTTTTCAAAATAATTTGTATTGTTCATTGGTTGGATTCCTATATACATTTTTGTTATTTCTAGGAGTTTTGATAGGAAGATTTCATTTTTGCGAGCTCCAGTTAAGCCCTCATTCCATCCTCTTTTTTGATGGATTGAATTTTAGCTTAGAGGGATAGATGGCCTGTACAAATAGTCATTAGGGTTTTTGTCCATCAACGAGGGTATCAAGCAAACAAATGCACTTATTTTAATGAGGGTTCCCTCAACAATCGCGCATACTATGGGAGATTCCTATTTCGATTGCACAACTTATAACCCACATGACTATTTACTAAACATTTGTGTAGTAACATGGTCATGTGGTGTATCTCCCCTGTGGCAATACTGCATGAATATTTGATGTACAATCGCATAGTAGTGTGGGAGATGAACACCCCTCTTGTAGGACTTTTATGTGTGAGTAGGACATGGTTGAAACTGCATTGATTGCATGAATTTTGTTTGGATATTTTATTATGAGGACTGATAGACTACTTGGTTTCTGTGGTTTCAAGCTATTTGATTAGTGATTGTGGAATTGATTGAGTCATATGAGAACCACCATGATGGTCTTAATGACCACATTTGAGGCCATTCTGCTACTAAGAAGGCCCTACAAGATGCATGGTTGTTGATTTCCTTCCTGTATGCATATATGAGGTCAAGTGAGGACCTCATGATAGATTTACTAGGGATGTGTGATTACCAGTGTGATTACTTTCTCAAACTTCATCATAGGATTGGAGGAGCTTCCTTTGGACATGAAGGATTGTTATTTTCTAACAAGGATACCTATTCAGGGGATTCAAGCTCCACTCCATGTATTGTTGGTTGGTCAATGTACTATCGACCAGTTGGTAGATAAGTACTGCTAGATGTTGCAGGATTCCAAGGTTGATGGCCAAGTCAATATTGAGTTTATTTAGGAATTTATTGTTAGAGAAGTGGTAGTCATAGTGGTTAGGGTGCTAGGGGAAATGATCCCATATAGGATATCAGGAGGCTAACACATACTATTGGAGTATGTGATGGGAGTAACCCGTATTGTGTAGTTGCACATGTTGTTGCATAGCATGTGTGAGTTGATGACCAAGATGGTGGGGAGAGGCCATGGGTCATTCACCTATGGTAGCTTACTATGCCCCTATTTCTTTAAGCAAGTGCCATTGCTAAGGCCTCCTATGATAGTATCTTCGAGGCAATCAAGAGAGCATCATATGGAGTTATGGATCCATGTGATGCCTCTAATTGGTGGTGAAAAGGTGGTATATATCGTCATGGTCCACTATTAGTAGGTATGGTGAGAGCAGATAGACACCATTGAGTGATATCCATGGAGCGACATGGATTGTCGAGGGAACCCACAACTCCCTGTTTAAGTTGGGGGATGGAGTGTTTGTGAGGTATGTATGATATGTTTGGTTCATGATCGATACCTAGTCCTTCCTATCCTTTCCCAAGACTGGAAATTATTCTATCAATGAATATAACTATGTATTCCTCTATCTTTCCTCATACTCATAAATTTTTTGTTTTTTAATAGAACTGAAATTTTTTGACACTGATGCAAACTTTTGCTAAAAGTTTTAAGACTTGAACCCTCCATTCATGATTTTTTTATTACCAACTTCCAGGCTAGCTTTAAAAACAAAATATGAGCTCTTCAATTCAAGATTCTACAAGGAATTTTGTTATTCTATTTGGGCCCTCACACGAAGTTGAGGGACCTTTTAGACGTAATCGTGCTTTCACGAAACACGCTAAAGTTTAGTAAAACAAAAATGTGCGCGTTTCTTTGAACTAGGCATGGGTGGGAACGAGCCTTCCATGTCACTTAACACATAGGATAGGAAACCATAACGCGTGAGTGTTATATAAATACATAACGTGCACGCATTATGTATCACTATAACGCTCACTCATTATGGTTAATATATTAAAAGACAAAAAACAGGTCGCATCTGCATCCACTGTTCATTGACTAAATTAACAAAAATGCTAGAGTGATCAGAGCTTCCAACGTCGACATGGAGAAGTGGAGGGAGGGTGAATTCAAAGAGGAAGGAGGGTGAATTCGAAGAGAAAGGAAGATTGGAAAGGTAGGCATCCAAACATTCATCGTTTCCAAATTACCTCAATAAAAATAAATTTTTTTATATTTCCCTAAATAAAAAGTCCATGTAAATGAAAATTCCAAAACTAAAATATTTCAAAAATGTTATTTAACATATGGAAATTCCTCCATACTATCGATCCCGTTAATGAATTTTGCATCGACCTAAGCAATAAGGGATTTGAATCCCAACACCAACTTTTCCTCAATATTTTTTCCACATCTATTGCAAATTGGAAAAGAAAAGCCATCCACCATGTGGCTAGGAGGAGGAACTATGGACTATAAGCTAGGCTCGCTTTCTAGACTTGACTCAACCAAACCCTATGTTTTTTTTCCACACATTCTTTTACTATTGGGACTAACTGGTGCTAGCATAAAATTGTTGTTGGACGTGAAATTCAACAATGGATTTTGCATAGGTGATGTTGAAAATATTCCCAAGCATGAAGTGCATTTTGAATATCAATGGTAAGATTAGTGAGGCTAGATAGGATCTCTATTTTGTCGTGAACCGACTGGTCTTGAATATTGATCATGTTTTGTCCCAGTATGAGTGTTTTGTTGTTGGAAATGGAATGCAGTCGATGGAGATGTGGCCTGATCTTGTCAACTTTTGACAGACTTACTCGAGCTTGTGTGATCCACTGATCTTCTTTCTTCTCTAGCTTTGCTAGCTTCATGTGCTCCATACTGATTTGGTATTCAAAGGTCTGTGCTAAAGTTTCATCTCCAGTCTGTCGTTGTTGTTGTAGGGTGTTAATAAGATCCCTAATTTTCTGTATTTCAACAAACACATTGCCATAATGTGTATACGAGTTTCACAATACTTCGATAGTCGTAGCAGCTTCCGAGGCATATTGTACTAACAAACCATGTTCTTCTGTGAAGGCCGTGTACTGGTTTGTCATGATGATAGATGTTTCTTTCGCTTGATCCTATCGTTCCTTATCCATCTATTCTTGGAGAGTCGATACGACACTTTCAAATAATGTATATTCTTTGTTGAGTGGGTTTTCGATGTCGATCGTTAATAAGATGGGTATTACTTTTTGGACTAAGTTTTCACACTTAGCCAAAAATGAAGATCGTTCTGCTTGAAGTGTTTTAATGTGTTCTTTGTCTTCATTTCTTCGCTTTCGACGCTTCTAGTCTATATCATCTATGAGTAGATCTAGTTCCTCTTCTTTTGCTTGTCGGGGGTCAAAAGTGGCAATCGGACCCATTTGATCTAGATGGACAATAAGAAAAGGTTGTTACTGGAGATGTTGTAGATGTTGTTGCTGCTTCTACTTTTCTTGTTATTTATTCTTCTTTTCTTTCCTTTGTTTCTTCTTTTTCCTTTCTTTTTCTTTTTTCATTTTGATTTTCCAGTTCTGTCTGTTTCTCTACTGCTTTTTATCTGTTGGAAACTTCTTTATCTTATGTAGCTTTTGTTTCTTCATTTTTCTTCTCTATTGGTGCTGCAGGAGTCAAGTCGAAAGTAGGAGTAGATGGTATCTCAGTTTTATCAACCAGAATTGGAGAGGGGACTTCATCCTGTTTAGTTGGTGGGGGAGAAGTGGTCGGTAGAGGGGAAGTGGTCGACAGTGAGATTGGTTGGTCGGC